>CAOJBJ012682885.1:0-12491 GCA_948291685.1 Euphorbia celastroides
GGTTTTCCGGGGGAAAGACTCGATCAGAATGCCTAGGATGGCTTTAGAACGACTTAGGAAGCTTAGATAAGGCTTTAGAGAGCTTAGGAAGAGATGCCATCAAACTTTGAAGCTTGAGAGGTGTTTGAGAGGATTTGAGAGTTGTGAGGTGTGTTGAGATGTCTTGAGGTGAGTTGAGGCGTGTTTGGAATGAATGGAGGGGAGGGTTTCTATAGGCATTTTCGGGGTGTCAATCTAGCCGATCGGCTAGTTTCACCCATAGGTGTAACCAGCCGATCGGCTAGACCACACCTATGTGTAGACTAGGTGCAATCTAGTCGATCGGCCATATCGTACCTTCTGGAAAGTGACACGCGGTGGTCATCCAAAGGTTCAATCTAGCTGTCATTTGTACAGTAACTTTGACTTTTTCGGTCAAAACTCTTTCGAGAGAGTTTTGTGACGTTTTTCAGGATTTTTCAGGTTTAGGGTTTTTTGAGCAATTTCCGATTTTTTAGAATCAAGGCTTTGAGACATTTGGGATGGAATCGAGGTTCTGGAAATTTCTGGAATTTTTGGGAACTCCAGGGCATTTGAACACTTCTGGAATTTTTTAGAATTCCAAGGTTCTGAACATTTCGGAGTCAGGGCTCCGGGACATTACGGAATCAGGGATTCCGGACATTTCGGAGTCTAGGCTCTAGGATTTTGAACAATTCGGAGTTAGAATTCCGGGATATTACGGAGTCTAAGCTCTAGGCATTAGGAATAAGGGATTCCGGACATTACGGAGTCTAAGCTCTAGGATCATTAGGAATCAGGGATTCCAGACATTTAGGAGTCTAAGCTCTAGGGTTTTGGGGACATTGTGGAGTCAGGGCTCCAGACATTATGGAGTCTAAGTTCTAGAATTCAACCATTACAGAGTCGAAGCTCCAAAGTTCTCGGATGCACAATCGGTCTTCTACCAGCTCCGCTAGAATTTTTCCCATACCTGGAAACAGGTTAAACATTCAAAATCGGGCTGGGTGGACCGTGCTCACAATTGTATCTCCAATGTAATCTTTAAACATCTCATTAACCAAACGCTGGTAGGTAGCTCCTGCTGTTTTTAGACCAAACGACATCACTGTATAACAATAAATCCCTCGGTGAGTGATAAACAAAGTTTTCTTCTCATCCTTGTCGTCCATCGGTATCTGGTGAAAACCAGCCTTCGCGTCAAGAAAAGAGAATATGGCATAACCAGCCGTTGAATCTACTACCTGATCAGTACTCGGTAATGGGTAACTATCCTTTGGTATAGATTTATTGAGGTCAGTAAAATCTACACAAATTCGATATGCTCCAGACAGATTCTTGACTAAGACTACATTTGCAATCCAGTTGGGATACTGGACTTCCTTAATATGGCCCAGACGGAGAAGCTTATCGACTTCATCATCAATTGCTTTATGTTTCTCTACAGATACTCTTCTTCTCTTCTGCTGGACTGCCTTGGAACCCGGCTCAAGGTTAATGTTGTGCTTCATTACCTCGGGCCTTACTCCCTTAATATCACCATCTGTACAGGAAAATGTACTCTGATTCTCCACTAGAATCGTCTTGATCTCATCCTTAATCTTATCATTAAGGTCCTTTGATATTTTAACTTCCTTATCTGGGGCTATAAGGAATATTTCAACCTCTTCAGCCAGTTGTGCCATCATATTCCTTGAATGGGGGAGTGAATAGGAGTCTGGGTAATGGTGTCTCCATGATTTCCTGATAGAACGGTTGCATCCCTTTCTCCCTATGCAGCTGCTGATAGAGAACATCAAACTTTCTCAAAACCTTCTCCAAGTGTTTGTTAAGTTACTGCTCAAATAACTCTTCTGAAATCTATCCATCCAGGCTCGAAGTTCCCTGAGTGTGTCGGGAGGGAATTGTTGATTGAGCCGGCACGGTCCCCTGGTTACCTTGATATCTGCCTTGTTGTATGAGTCCGATTAAACCTTGCAATATGCGAACTGATCAGACGTGAGACCACCTAAAAGGACTGGTTGCTCTATTGAAGAACCTCTGAGTCGGTCATTTGTATGCTCTCGTTGGTTATTCAGTGTGGTTGGGGCTAAAATTGGGAATAGTGTTGGTGTTTGAATTGTCATTGGTTGTGCAGGTGGAAAAGCTAGTACTTCTCTTGGTAACATTGGTGTGACTGACACACCTTGAGTTGCTTGACTTCTCTGAGAATTAGCACTGGAAAACGCCAAAGTTTTGAACTCATTCAACAAATTTCTGCCAGTTGACAGACCAACAGAAAATGCGCACTGCTCACCTAGAGGC
This sequence comes from Euphorbia celastroides, assembly GCA_948291685.1. NCBI lineage: Eukaryota > Viridiplantae > Streptophyta > Magnoliopsida > Malpighiales > Euphorbiaceae > Euphorbia > Euphorbia celastroides. The sequence goes on from CAOJBJ012682885.1 coordinate 2,305, forward strand.
ACATACTGCTGCGTAGCAGCATAATGCCTCAAAAGCGAGTTACATAATTCATTCTGATCCTCCTGCGTTATGCCGTATTTGCTCGACAGTTGCACCAAGGGATCCAAAGTTTCTGATAGAGCAGCCATCGGGGTTCGATGAGTTGCTGGAACAATCGAATCTGTCACCGCTGCAGAATAAGAATCTAATGAGGAAGTAGCAATGAACTAGTTTTGTTGGTCCACTGCCTCTAAAGCTGGCATCTCGTCATCACTGGTAGTGATGACACCATCAATGAACGGGTTGCTGACTATCGGGTTACTGAATTCTACCATTTTCAACCTCACAAGAAAACAACAAAATCTGGATTTTGCCTTTTGAATCAAATCGGTGAAACCAAAAAATCCAACTTATGTTAGAAATTCGGTTCCACGCTCACCGCACCAATTAATAACTAGTCACAGAAAATCAGCTCCTAGTTGCTCTTCTTGAAACTCCGGTCATCGTCTCTACCTGAAAAATACGGTGGTTAAGATCGGGGGCCGCCTTTGGGGGGACTCTCTGATGCCTAAGTCAGTAAGGGTTTTAAGAATGAATTTGGCAGAGTAACAACTAAGGTTCAAGAATCACGTACCTTTGGACTTAGGGCTTTGGGATATTTATAGGCAATATGTCTTGCTTTGCACGTCGGAGAGTCTGATCCTAATTAGGATTCACTCTCTTTCCTCTTTAGACTTCGTTCTCAATTAGGATTCTTCCTATATTAACGGTAAAATCCGAATCCCTTAAGGATTCGGGATATTTTCTGAAACAAATAAAGACTCACGGAACCGGCTCAGACACCCTTACCAAGTGACCCGTTGAGCCGGTTCCTTATGCTAATGGGCCTTTAATAACACTCGTTTAAACCACAACGACCTTCCTTCAATAACACTCGTTTCAGGCGGTAACCCGACCTTCATAGGTCTTGGGTAAATTTTGCTGATAATGTTATCATTAAACAACTTTATAATAGTTATGATTAGTTTGGCTTTACAACAACTTCACCCAAGCATGCTTTATCTCGTGTTATTTAAACATTTTGTCCAAATTGATGCCCAAATTGGTCATAGTGATTAGGTTTATGTTTCTCATGATCAATTTAGTGTAGCTCAATTGATATACCTTCCAACATGAAGGTGGGAGGTTTGAGCTCGAAACCGAGCCTCTTCAATAGCTTCTTAACTATTAAAAATATACCTTCTTGTTTAAAATTTATGTTTTTGTGAAGTGATCTAATTTTTTATCACTATTGTAGTAACTGCATTTTTACTTTACATGCCAATACTAATTGTTCCATCAGTATCCTATCCTCTGGATTTATGATGACTGATAAAAAATAATTTGGTTTTATGGATATAAAGGGACTTTTCATCACCTAGATGTATCAAGATTGCTAACCACTTTTAGATGCAATTTTTCAATTAATGAAATAGACCATCCTTTTCTTCATATAATTAAGAAAGGGGAGGATGCACGATACTTGTTTCCCAGATAATAAAATTTATATAAAGTTAGCCTCTACGGATTCATTGATCAATAAAAGTTTTATTTCCGAGCCTTTAAATTTTGCAAAAATTTATTACAAACCGTGAGATAAAAGTAAATCTAAGATAACTTGAAAAAAAAAAGAGAGTTAATACTCCGGATTAAAAACACGTAATTATAGAAAATGAAAATAAAAGGATGGTCAGGTGTTTGACAAAAATGGGAATAAAAGGGCCTACCATATTACGTGGTAATGCATAATTAATTGAATAGGGATGTTTGCGTGATTGACGTCGATTTCTTGATTACTAAATACTTTTCTTTCTTTTTTTGAGATCTCCCCGAATCTTACTAACTACAACATACACTAATTTAATAATTGTATTATATATTTACAATGTATAACCCACTTCATTTAATTTAATCATAATAATTATGCTTTCATAAAGCTAAAATAGCTCCTTTTGCAAAGTCTTCATCACAACTCCAAAGCATGGCCCCACCTTTGTCTCCCTTCTATTGTGTGTATTCTATTCAAAGGCTTTTCTTTCTTTGCTTTGGTCAAATTTTCTAATACATCAAATCTAAATGCAATCTAATCTTTTGAGTTTAAAGCTTAACTCCTTTTCCGACCGTTGGATTGTGATGATTAATCATGAGTTTGAGACAAACTACATGTTAAGTTTGAATTCTTGTGTCTTAGATGACAAGGATGTATAAATAATATCAACAAAGTCAATATATATAATTCAGCTTATTTTTACGTGATCAAGGGGTAAAAATAAAATAACATTTACCATATACTTGAAGAAATATTATTATGTATATTATTAAATGATAAAAGAAATTCGTTTTAATATTTTCAACAACTTATTCGACAACTGTCTTTTATTTTTTTTCTTATATGAAACAAAAACTAAAAATATTGTGTTAAAAATATTTTTAGAGATGAAAAAAGTTAATATAAGAAAATGTTAATGAAATTCAGAAGTTGTGGGGCAGGAAACTAGAAGCCCTACCCCTAACAAGGGGAGATATTGTGGGATGCTTGAAATAATTAGGGTGTTAGATTTGGTACTTAGGATTAGGATCTCTATAATTAATTACTATTAAACCTAATTAGCTTTTGGCTCTCCTATCCTATGTTGGATCCAATGACGCTCTTCTGTTTTGTAGTTATGTTTTTATTTTGGGCTAGCTACATATATGCTAATATAATAAAGGAGTATTTGGGTCATACTTTCTTAAAGTAGCAATATTACTTCTAATTAAACTATTAAATCATCTTTACGCTCTAAAGAAAAACGACATTATTCTCTCTCCACATCAGAAACTAGTTTCTTCCCAAATTTCAATCCGTAATTTTCTCCACTAAATACGTAGGCAATATGATCTTTAATAGCCAAAATCAACTAAATCTCCAATTTTCCAGCCTAAAAATACCAGTTTTCCCTTTCATTCTCCTCCGATTGATATTCGTATTAGGGTTCGAGGAGTTTTTTGATTTAGTTTCTGATGTTGACACAGGATATCGTTAACGGTAAGCATCATCTAATATATTGTTCTATATACTTGATTATATGTTAAGAATCTGTATATGAGAATGGATTTTGCGTTTTTGGCAACTAATTCTAGGAATTTCAGAATTTGACAACTGATTTTGAACAATATTTATAACATGCAAAGGGTACTTCTGGTGGTGGAGCAATTTCAGCGGAAAATGACAAGCATGAATTAAACGAAGATGAAGTAATTTTGCTTTGGTATTCGGTTGTTTTGTAATTTTAGTGGTATCTGATGTTAAATACAAAATTGAACACAATTTTAATGGTATTTGTTGTTTTGGTTGCAACTTTTTTGTATTGATAGTTGGTATTTGATGGTATATACCATTAAATGTAATTTGGATGTGATGTTGAACACACTTTTAGTGGTATTTGATGTTAAATACCATGTAATATTGATGCACAACAATATATTCTATTGTTGGACATACATTTTGTTGTAATGACTTGGTATTTCAATTTAAATACTACTTTGAAACTTAGTTATTTTTCTTGAAATCAAACAAGTGTAATGAATTGTACTTGATTGGAATTTAACAATCAGTATTGATTTACCGATTCCATTGTAAAAAATAACTATGATCAGATTGGCCGTTGCATAAATTAACAAGAATCTCCAATAACTCAAAAGAAAACAATAAAAACTAAGAATGAAATAGAATTGAAGAAGTAAAGAATTAAAATAGAAATAGTTTTGGAGATGGAGAAGGGAACGAAACATATGGAAAATAAAACTGCATCATTAGCAAACTAAGGAAAATAATCCAAAATTGAATTCAAACGCAATTAAGAGGCAATCCCGAGATATCAGGAACGAAACGGTTTCAACATAATTGCCATTGTTGGCTGCCAAATTTTAGAACGTAAAGATGGTCGGAAATCAGGATGGTTACACCTTGCTTTGTATTTAAAGCAGGCTTTAGGAAATGGTAAAAGTGAATCAAACTTTAATAAATAGGTTTAGTGATATTTGGATTTATATATTAGGTAAATCCTACAATTTCCCCTAATTCATCTCATGCGCAACATGTCCCATTCATTATTGATTTTTACGGTTCTGGTCTCTTCTTATGGATTCTTTTCCTCTTAATCTCGTTCGGATATTTGTGACTTTAATTTTGTCACATACCATAATTTTATGACTTGCTTTGGCCTCCACAGGCCAGGACAAATGAAGTGATCGAATTTGAGATGGACCTTGTGGAGTCTAATGTGAAGTGCACAGTCTCTGAGGGGTGAGGTTCTTGGCAAGCAAAAGAATGAAAGTAATTATCAATGGAAATTCTAGTTTGTTGTTTCTTTGCATTGACAGTTTTTGATATTGATGTAAAATTGTCATCAAAGTATCTTTTAGCTATAGTGCAATTGACTGAATTTGTGCCTCTAAGATTGGTGCAATGATTTGATAATTCCTTGAACAACTTTTTCTCGTGTTCATTATGTAATTATATTAGATTGCACCAATGAATTCAACCATTAGTATCAAAGTGTTAGTTTCAGCCCTTCTAGTACCACGTGTCACATTGTGATTGGTTTGACTTTTTAAAAAGGCTAAATTTTTTAATTTTGTCTCTCCAATCAAATTATGACATGTGACAACTGGGGGGGGGGTTGAAACTAACACTTTTGCCAACTTCAAGGAGTTAAAACTAACAACCAAAAGGTGAGGGTGTTAGTTCAAAAAATCGTGATAGTTGGGGGAGCTAAGTATGCATTTGGTCTTCTTTTAACATATACTACAATTTGAGAATATATTATGATGTTTGTAATATTTGAATATGAATCTAATATATAAAAAAAAATGTTATACAATGATATAACATATTATACAACGATATAAACATGTTATATAACATGTTATACAATAATATAACATATTATACATGTGATATAACATGTTATACAACCATATAACATGTTATAAATAGATACAACATGTTACAAAGTTGATATAACATGTTATACAATTGATATAACATGTTATACAATGTTCAAAATTTCTTTTCGTAAAAAATATACCAATATGGATTTTGTTTTAAAGATAAAAATAAAATGAACAGATTATCCTAAAGAATTGACTCCAAAAAATCAAACGTTTGAGAGATAATTAGTTTTAAATTTTGAAATTCAAATTAATTAAGATAGAGCATATGTTGTTTGGGGGGCTGTCAGGTGGATGAGGAGAAAGACAAAAAGTTGCTATTTAGATAATTATAAAGTTGAAATGAGATATATTACTAATTAAAAATTTCTTATTTCATAGGCCAAAATCAACATAAAAAAAGTGATAATTAAAATAAATCTCTATTAAAATATTGATGAATTTTTTTCATGAAAAATTTGTTTCATTGTTACTAATACTAAATATCAAGAAAAGTATCCACTTTATATTAGATGTGAATTGAACTAGGTATATCTAAAAGTTAATGTTTATTTTTAACTCCTTTAAGGAATTCACCAGTCAATTAGATTCATCAACGGCATATTTAGTGATCGATATTGCAACTTTTTAATATGTTTTTCATGAGTGCCTTCGTATAGTAAGTTACATTCAAGTCTGAAACAATTTGAAGTTGTTTCTTTTTTTTTATCTAATTTGAGAAGTACTTGATAGATTTTTTTTTTTCTAATTTTTCCTTTCTATTAAAGTATTTGTTATTTTAGGTAATTAGTTGTATTGAGAGATGATATTTGACATAAAACTGACACATATTAAATCCATTAACGTGAAAAAATGTGCACATCAAGACAGACATACATATTACTCTTTATTTTTTTCAAAAATTTTACTGCTTCAGCAAATAGTCAATCCATAATACAGAAAAATTACCAATTAACAAGTCCTCACTTTTTTGGCTGAAATAAATCATCATGATCCATACCAGGGATGTATTGCTTTATTATGGGCTAAATACATGATAGGAGGTTACTGAAACTTGGTAAAAGTTCTCATCAACCTTCAAAAGGTCCTATTACCTTCCTGAACTTAGTTTTTTTGTTGCTTTGGTATCCTTGACATTGAATAACAAACATTTTCGAGTAATTAGAGAGTTAATGTTCACAATGAGAAAGAGAAACAAAAGATTTTAGGAATTCAAACTCTTAAAAATTAAGTTAAATTTAAAAATTTTAAGAGGATGAAACCATGAACATTAGAGACTTAGATATAATATTACCATTGTAATTAGGTAGCTTTTTAAATTATTTTAAAATAAATAATTCAATTTACGCGTCTATCCATTTCCATATCTAAAATCATCCTGACAAGTTAGCATCAAGGATGTTGGAGCAACAAAAAAGCTAAGTTCGGGAATAATAGAACCTTTTAAAAGTTGAGGGGGATAATAAGTATTTTTTTTACCAAGTTTAGTAAATCTCCAATGTATCTAGCCTTTATTATGTCATAGTAATTGATGGTAATGCACCGATATGAGATTTTGATAACATATCATAAAACGATGGACCTAAATAATTATACTATTAAACGGTGCTTATTATAATTTTTTTTATTATTTATCACACTTTTAAAAAATGTGAAAAACTGGATGTAGCTCTATTGATACACATCTTATTGTAAAGGTGAAAGGTTATGAGTTTGAAATTTAGTCTTTCCAAAATGTTCTTAATTATTAAAGAAATCTTCTTAAAGGTCCGTGGGCGAGACAAATAAGTATAGGGCTTGGCATACAAGTAATAATTATTTTATTGGTAAATGATGTGAATAAAATTAGGGTTGTAAACGGGATGGGGATTCCCCGAACTCAATTGGTACCCGCCCCCATGGGGATGGGGAATCCCCGATAAGAACGGGTATGGGTATGGGGATGGGGAACTTTTTATCCCCGAAATGTTAATGGGGATAGGGATGGGAAATGCATTACCCGTCCCGAAATTCCCTGAACCCGACCCGATAACCCCTATCGGGGAATACCCGAAATATTCTCGAAATTTTTAATATTATATATAAATTATTAAAGAATATATTTATATATTAAACCTTATATTTTGTAGTTTTGCTTATAGTTCATTATAATATATTACATATAACAATTAAAAATAGACATATATCTTGTATATTTTTTTAATTATTAATTTCTTGAAAGTAGATATGGTATTAAATGTGTTAAGTCTTGTGTTTGTTAAAACTTTAAATTAATTTGACATTGAAATATTAGAAAGTTTAAAATTGCACGAAGTTTTTGAAGTGTTTTTGTGACTTTTATTGTATTTAATTTTAAAAATAAATTTATCTTATTAATCTTTAATGGGGAAAGGGGAAGACTCGATTGGGAAATGAGGAAAATTTTTTACCCGAATCCTTAATGGGGACGGGGATGGGAAATTTTTTTTTTCCAAAACCGTAATGAGTATGGGTATGGAAAATGCATTGCCCGACCCGATAAACCCCGTTTCCAACCCTAAATAAAATTAGGATTATAGTTATTCTTACCAATATTGATGAGCTTAAGAGTCGTGTAAATAAGCACATGCAAAATTGGATAATTAATAAGTGTTATGAAGTTTTTAAAGAATGAACCGAAACTGAATTTTTTTTTGCCTATTTTTGAACGAAAGTTAAATAGAATATTAATATAGAGAAAAAAAGTTAGCGGGACTGAACTAAAAAAATTGTACATATATAAATTTTTGTAATGAATAATTTTTTTAAAAAAAAAAACTTTATGACTTAAAAAAATCACTATAATAATTAGATTCCCTTTAATAACCGAAGTTTTGGAGCTCCGGATGTTAGCCCTTTCTCCTTTAATTAGGGATGAGTAATTTAATAAACAAGTAGTCTTAATTGTGACTAAGCTCGAAACCAATACAATTAAACATGGATACACTTGTGTAACAAAAAATAACTAAAATGAAATAGTTATTTGTTATATGGAAACATTTTTTTTTGTCAATTGTACGAGAATTTATACAAAACACCGGGTATTTAATACCCTCCTCAATCCAACGGTTGAACATTTATTAACGTGTAATTAAATATTTTTTCATCTTAATTATATAATCTTTAATAAATGATCAATCGTTAGATTGGAGGAGGGTATTAAATACCCGGTGTTTTGTATAAAATCCCCAATTGTACTGATTGTAAAAGCTAAACCCGCAATTTAATTATTTCTATTGTAAGACGTGGTATGGCATAAAAATAAATTTACGTAGTAGCATTGGAGAATAGTTTTGAATTTTCATTTAAAAAATAAAAGGCATAAAAAGTAAGATATGAATTAAAGACCAAAATTTTCGATGCATATGGGTGACATGGTATGAAAGCTAATACCCTCGTAGAAACAAGAGCTTCACTACAATGCCATAAAAATAAATTTACGTAGTAGCATTGGAGAATAGTTTTGAATTTTCATTGAAAAAATAAAAGGCATAAAAAGTAAGATATGAATTAAAGATCAAAATTTTCGATGCATATGGGTGACATGGTATGAAAGCTAATACCCTCGTAGAAACAAGAGCTTCACTACACACCGACAATTGCAGCAGCAAGATTCCACACACTCATTTACTTCTGTTATGAAATCACAAAACCCTAAATTTTGGATAACAAAATATTCCTTCAATAAATTATGCTCTAATATTTTTTTCCTAATAAAAAAAATATATGTTTTTCTTTTTCAATTACTAAATACCGTCTCGTTTTACTTGATAGTGTTTGTAAGATAGACATGTTTGTCATTTGTTAAAGTCGTTGAAATTAAAGGTCATTTGAATTGGTATGAAAATAATCGAGTAAGAAGATTGAAAAATATCAGGTGAACCGTTATGTTTCAAGAGTTTCTGTACTTCTTATGTAATTGCAATATAAATGATGAGAGTTTTTAATTTCAAAGAAAGATTTACTCAAGATTTACAACTTCCAGTTTTCACAAAATTATCAAAACTTAAAGCAAAGGAACACCAGCAATTTTATAGAGGTCTCCCGAAGACGTTTTACGGCCTTCAGACTAATTCTCTGTTAGAGCGAGCAATTTTATTACCAAAAGGGCACTAAAGACCACGATAGAGTTTACAAGAATGTTCAAGCCACAAAGATAACCAGTTTAAAGTCGAATACAACAATCCCGACGAGAACAGCTAAAAAACTACCGTAGAAACTCAGAAACTGAAACAATTCTACAAAGATATAGGAAGAATACAACATTACCCTTCAATGGATACTCATACAAATGTATCCATCGCTCTTCATCGACAAATCACCAATGGATCACCAGAAAATTCTTTCAGTAGCCAAATCGGAAAAACAAAGAGAAAGGACTAGGGTTTTCTTCTCACAAAAGCGGCGTAACTGAACGAAGAGAGAGATTAGGCCGATGAAGCTTATTTCTTTCCTTTTATACGTAGGGTTTCAGTCTCCACCAAAATGCGGCGTTTCAACATTAGCTACTCTTCAAGTCGGGTTGGATCCGGACTCTAACTGGATCTCGGACTCGGGTCCAACAAATGAACCAGGGACAAGAAATATCCCCAACATTCTCCACCTTTGGCCCTTGGTTCCATAATTGGCAACAAGATCGCTTCAAGCTCCCTTGGGTTCAGAAATACTATCTGACCTCTGCAGTACTGTTTGACTTGGGATCAAACAGCACCATTCCCATTCTGTTGAGACCAACCTGAAACTTAGCAATAGGGACAAATTTAGTAAACAGGTCAGCAGAATTCACACTAGTGTGAATCTTAACAACAGAAACATCACCAGAGTTAACAATATCTCTTATGAAATGAAGTTTAACATCAATATGTTTAGTTCTCTCATGATAAACAAAATTCTTACACAGATGAATGGCAGATTGAGAATCACAATGAATATTTAAATTATTCTAGTTAATACCTAACTCAGTTAGAATACCCTTTAACCACAAACCTTCTTTGACTGCCTCTATCAAAGCTATATATTCCGCTTCAGTAGTTGACAAAGCAACTACATGTTGCAGACAGGATTTCCAACTGATTAGGTTATTGCCAATAGTAAAACAATACCCTGTAATAGACATTCTTTTGTCAAGGTCAGCTGCATAGTCAGAATCACAGAAACCTTATATCTTAACAGTTTTACCATTAGCACTTCTATAACACAAACACAAACCAGAATTT
>CAOJBJ012683037.1:0-12109 GCA_948291685.1 Euphorbia celastroides
CTTTAAATACCATTGTGGGGAGTTTAAAGTTGAATCTCTGTAAATAAGTTTATAGAATACCTCGACTTTGAGTAACTCGAACAAAATGGTATAATAAGAAAAATGAATTGCCACCTATAGGTAGCATGTGAGTTTAGAGGACAGTACGGACAAGATAATCAAGTTAATTCTAATTAATTATGTTACATGTTAAACACTTATATATAACCTCAAAATGCATTTTAAGGGATTAGGGTTGTTTCATCAATATAAAGAACATTTATGTTCCAAGCCAATCAATATGGGATATCCAACACACCCCGCACGCCCAATCATCATTCCGGGACGGGAATATCATTTGGTGTCTCATCACGGGGTTGGTCCATCAATTGATCATGGCTTTGATACCATGTTAAACACCCATATATAACTCAAAAGACACCTTGAGGAATTAGGATTGTTTCATCAATATAAAAAACATTTATGCTCCAAACCAAACAATGTGTCAACATTACAAATATTTAGTACATAAAATATATCTTTTTATCACATGTCAAGTACTTTAATTCGATTATTAAAATTTACAAATTGAAAGACAGGTAATCAATTCTAAACTGTGCACTTGTCATTCCCATTAAATTTCACTAATCTCTACCAAATTCGACCATTAAAAAAACCTTTTATCACACTGACTTGAATACTTAATTTTGCAGGATATATATACCCCTTTTTTTATCTCGGCTCTCGAAGAAACCCTATTTAAATTAACTTATTTTTTAAAACAATAATTATAGATTTGTAAGTAAATGAATAGAATAGGCTCTTAAAAAATAATTACTTAAGCACCAATAGGAAAGTTCCTTGAATGAACAAATAAGAAAATAAATCCATAATCATTTGCAAGGACAAATCAGATTTAGGAATTTGAACGGTGCACAAAAATTATTAAATATACAAGTTGATGAAAAAATTCGATGAATTGCATTTTGTAACAAATTAGGTAGCGGCCAAACTAAACATCACCAGCTTGTCTTGACAATTCATGCTCCCTTTATCTTCACAATTTTTATTAATTGTTATTGATAATTTTTTGTATTTTAAATATTTAAAATTATAGGTAATTAAATACTTATACTGTTATTTAGTGTTCGAAAACATAAAAATAATAATTGACACAGCAGATTACAACACTCACTTATTTCGATCGTTTCCTTTCTATAAATTCGCTCTAGTTTATTTATAACTTTTTTTTACTTGAAAGATGGAAAGTCCATTAAATAGCATCACAGTTAATAACATCTCTAATGAAAGGTGTGTAAGAACTGAACCAAACCACCCTACTCATAGAAGAATCAATTGATTTAACTAACAACTGCGTATCTTGATTCGTAGACCTACTAATAAAAATAATATTAAAAACAATGACATAAGATCATTGCAGTCCTAGATAATGGTTCCAATGGGAGCAAAACCAAAAGTACTCTTGTTCAATGCAATGTTTATGTTGAGCGCGTCTGTTTTCAAATCATATTGTCGGAATTATTCAACTTCGTCCAACTCAACGCTTCCTTATAACTCACTGCTTCAACAATAAACGCATCAACACATTCTAGCAACAAAGTCAGGTGAGCTAATATAACATGATTTAAATCATCTCTGCTTATTAGTCGTTTCTTATTAATAGTTTCTTATTACTATTGATAAATCTTCTTAGAAAACAAAAAAATAATTAATATTCAAAATTATTATTATATAAAAAAATTAAAACAAAAGAGTTTGTAAAGAATTTTTCAAATACCGGACAACTATGTAACGTGAATATTACATTTTCAGGACGAGGCAAACATGACCACACATTTATTATTTTAATATATTGAAAAGCTTAATTTAGTGCATGAGTAATCTTTTAGATGAGCTGTAACAGATTCTCATACAGAAATAATTTAATCTGTGGTCCACGTATAAATTGATATGCAAGCATGATTAATCGTGCATGAAAAAATTTATGTATTTTTTTACAGGTAATCTTTCCAAATCTTGTTAATTATTCAAACAAAATAAAAAAATTAAGATTAGATTATGTGAAGTCACTTCTATCTTAAACCCATGTGTAAACCAACCAACGTAATTAGAAACTTGATTCTCCATAATTAAATAATGTTTCCCTCATATATTCCCAAAGATAGTGTTTGGTTAAGTAACATTAAGTATTATTTTCGGCAATTCATTATCTTTTAACCTACATGTTCTAGAAACACCTAATTATATTTTTTGGGCGATAAATAAGTTACAAAAATATAAGACTTGATTTTTAAATTAACAATTATGGTACAGTTTAGGGTTGCTTCTTTACGAGAACACATTTTAGGTTCTCGCTATAAAGTATAAACACTTTATTAATTCTAATAAATAATATACTAAGTTGAACTGTTTCTTAAGACTTATAGAAAAAGTTTATGCATAATTTCATGTTTGGTCAAATGATACATAACGAGCTTAACAAAATGATATGGTGAAAAGAAACATTTTGTCTAAGGAATTGAATAGAGCTGTCTTCGCTCAATCAAACTTTGTTTTTGGAGTACTTCAAAACAAGCTGTAAAAACTAACTCATACTTTTAACTTGTGAAAAGTTTGTAACTAGTTGAAGTATTTGATAAAATTAACTCATAACGAGCTTAAAGCTAATGTAAAGTATGAAATAACTTAAACGAAAAGTAGGAAACAATTTATTTTGTTTTCATACAAATAAAGAAGCTAGTTAAAAATAACTAATGAGCAATTACAATTTATAAAAACGCGATCATGTTTTATAAAACACTTATAAATTAAATGTCATTCAAAACATATCAAAAAGTTATTTTAATCATATTTGATTAGAACTGTAATTATCTCTAATATAATTTTATAGACTATATATTTTGATAAAAACATTATTTTCACCAAGTTACATACTTTAAATTCTATAAATATATTTCGAATAATTACTAATGTATACTGTATTGAGTTTAAATTAGGGAAATGAATCCATTGAATATGTGAGCTAAACACAGATATTAACAGTTAATCAAGCACAAATCCAGAGAAGAAAACGATAAAAAAAATCAGGATAGGGAGAGAAAACCACTGTACAAATAACATATCCATAAAGCATAATATAAAGTTTGTATCTTTTTGCCCTCTTTTGGCATTTAATCCCCCAAAAAGTTTCCTGCTTTCCTTCTCTGATTGCCTAATAATCGCCGAGATCCGCCCATTTAGCCCCCAAAACCGCCGCATTCAGAGAGAGAAACCGCCATGGATGTTGTTCAGATGCAGAGAACTTGGATTGAATACACAAAATCCTTGTTTAGAGAGGTAAACAAAGGAAACCCAGTTGTTGTTTTGTTGTTCTTGCATGTGTGATTTTCCCCTTTTGATCTTGTCTGTGGATTTTGAATTTGGGGGTTTTAGGGACTTCTGGACAGCCAGTTTACTCAGTTGCAGATGCTGCAAGATGAGAGCAACCCGGATTTTGTTGTTGAAGTTGTTTCTCTGTTCTTTGATGACTCTGAGAGGCTTTTGAATGATCTTACCAGGGCTTTGTGAGAACCCTAATTTTTCCAGAATTGGGATTTTGATCTCCAATTTGGTTTTCTGATTTGGGTTTTTTTCTGTTGCAGAGATCAGCCAGGAGGTGTTGATTTCAAAAGGGTTGATGACCATGCTCACCAATTGAAGGGTAGCAGTGCTAGGTATTGTTGTTCTTGCTTGAAAACCCGAAAAGATTGGGTTTTTAACACGTTACATATCTGAAAATTGAGATTGAGGCTAAAAAGATTGGTTCTTTTTTTGCCAAACCTCGCTGAACTTTTCCCGAATTGCGTCTTATCTTTCAAAAGTTTCACCATTTTGCTCCCAGGACGTTGGACTTCGGATTGGTTTGAATTTTCAAAAATGTCTAAGTTGACCTTGAAATTTTATGGTTTAAAGGTTCTGTTTTATAAGTTTAGGGGGCGAGAGAAAAATTTGGACAAGTTCAGGGGTTCATATGTATTTGCCTTCTTTTTTTTCTGTTCATATTGTTTAGGTAAATAGATTGTTTCTTTTGTTCTTGTTTTGTGATTTTTAGCTCCATTTCTTGTTTGATGAGTAAACTTGAATGATTCTTTTGTTGTGTTGAGCAGCATAGGGGCACAGAGGGTTAAAAATGCCTGCATTGCTTTTCGTGGCTTATGCGAGGAGCGAAATGCTGACGGGTGAGCTGTTTTTTCTGCCTTATCGATGAAAGTTCAAATTTGTTTCGAGCTTTGTCCGGTTTTATTGATTGGGAATTGGGTGAATGCTTTGAATTGCAGGTGCTTGAAATGTCTGCAGCAAGTAAAGCAAGAGTATTTGCTTGTTAAGAACAAGCTCGAAGCTCTAATCAGGGTGAGTTTAACCTCTGTTTGTGCTAATTTATCGAGCTTTTACGCCTTTCTTCGGGTCTGAGTAGTTATTGCTTTGATTTCAGTTGGAGCAACAAATTGTGGCAGCCGGTGGATCGATTCCAGTTGATGCATTGGGATTTTAGGTTCATTGTAGAGAAACTTCTTTTCGTTTTTCGGTGTATTTTGGCTTTTTGATTCACCCTCCTCTAACCTGAATATTGTGTTTGATGATTTGGAGTTGTGCTTGTATGAGATTTCTGAAGATTGAAAGGGAAAAGTCCCCTGTTTGACTGCAATCTGTATTATAATCTTCAACTAAATCGAGATTCTTCGATCTCTTTGCCCATCTTATACCCTCTATATTCTTGTTAATTTCACTAAAGAAACGATCCTTTTGCTCGTATAAAATGATTTGGAAGCGGGTTCAGAATCTGTCGTTTTAAGGGTCTTGAAAATGATCTGAGCTTATTGTGTTTTGTGGCTTATCTGTTGAATGCTTGTGATTCTAACTCTTTAATTTCTATCTTTGATGCGCTTCGAACTGAATCGACTGTTTTCTAATGAAAATTCAGCTTCTTTTGACTTCTAATGTTTTGATCTTCATTTATCTCTGTTCCAAATTGATTATACAAAGCACGAAACTCCCAAACACTTTCGTTTCGAGTCTGTGTCAGAATCCAACACTTGAAATGTTTTCTCCAGGTTTTGTAGCCTGTATTCTATGAGAAATGACGTTTAGTTTCTGTTTCCGTTTCCATGCTTCTTAGATGAAATGTACTCTGCAATTTTAGTGGCACAGTGTTATATTTTCCAATTTGCTGGTTCGACTTCAAAAGTCAAACAAATCAACTAAAATCTAACATGGTGAGAGGATAAATTGATGCACTATTGCCAAGTTATTAAAACTTTTGATACAGTTATGTTCATATATTGTTTCAATAAGTCAACTTTCATGATCAATGTAGACACATTTACATCAAATATTAGTCAGAATTTAACAAAAGAACACTTCTACATGTTAATTTTTCAATGAATGATTAGTTCTTCAGTCTTAATCAATGGTTAGAATTTCATTATCAACTCCAAATCTTTTTTTGCTCATCAAAACTGCCAACAACTGCAGATTGCTCTTTATCCCCTAATTGCTTAGCAAACAGATCATAATAGGCTTTCGAGTCAACACTTTCGACTACTTTGATCACTTTCCCTCGTTTTTCATCGACCAAAATCTCTCCATCTCCCGACTCAACGTCTCCGATAACTATCTTAACAGGCTCTGTTCTCAAAACTGGGTTTAACAAATAATCCCCGCCCAATATCGCCGCTCCAAGAATTTCCCCCAGGAACATATCCTGCAGGTCGAAAAACACAAAATCATCGAGTTTTTTTCGACAAATTGTTTCAAACATTGTAAGAGTTGTTACCATGTGATGGTATTTGTGATGAGTTTGTTTCAACTTGTGTAGTCTCGAGAGCAAACGGCGGGCAAATAAGGCCTCGTGGGTCTTGTTTGCCTTGTGTAGACTACGGAGAATTTTCGAAAATGAACTCACTTTGCGCTGAAGGTTAAGAGGAATGAGAGTAATGTCGAGTGAGGACTCAAAAACTGCCTTTGCAGCTAAAGGGTCGAGATACATGTTCATTTCGGTATTGGTAGAATTTTTCATCGGAACATTTTCATAGTCCAATTTACTTCGACTAATATGCCCTCCAACAATATAAACATCCTGCAAATCACGAAATTTTATATTGGAAACCGGGTCATATATCGTTTAAAAAATAATCCTTTTTCTTATATTTGCACGCTTGTCACACATGAAACGAAATATATTTTCTACACGTCATAGGACTGGGTCATCAATATAATTTCCTAAATCATGTGTTATATCTCTATTTTAAACCCGAAATATATAAATCCAAGGGTTCGTTTACTCACCTTGATGAAAGAACTTGCGTTCTTTCTCAACCGCATGATCTTGGCTAAACTAGTCAAGGGTCCGTTAGTTAGAATGTTAATCTTAGATCCGGGCTCCAACGACCCGACTACCGAATCCCACACTTCAAGAGCTAGAGGTTGTCTGAGCTCGGGTTGACCCGTGTCTCGCGGAGCTCCGAATTTGACCGAATTTTCTGTAGTATACCTTGACAAAAATACCCATTTTCAAGATCCTGAAAACTATAACCATAACCACAAAAATTAGTCCAATCTAGAAAAAACAAACCGTCTCGGGCTTCGAGGGAGACTTCGGGCCAACCCGAAAAGAGTATCCGAATCAAGGAACCCGCCGCTCCCTTGTGGAATTTCCTTAACATATTTGCAATCTCCGACTCCAGAAAAAACCGGGTCGGTCAAACCCGTGGCAAATATATCTCCGAGGCCCACTAAAATGTCGTCTCGGCCCATCATATGCAATAAATCGTAGACCACATCTATCGTTGCGGCATTGGCCCACCCGGTCGGGCTCACAATGATAGCCTGCACCATAGTGTACCTTATAAAATCCTCTTTTCTCTCGGAAAACCCGGAACTTGAGAGATGAATTTACCTTGAGGTTTATAAAATGTGTTGGCAATTTGAGTAGATAGAACAAAGCTAGGAAATCTCCAGCACTCATATCCATGTCGAAAACAACCGCTTTTCCCAATGTTTTGTTGCGAAATTTCGGGTTGTAGAAGACTTGTTTGTAATGAGGGAATTGGGTCGAAAGGTTGAACCGACCGGTTTGGTTCGGGTCATTCATAACCTGCATTACATGTAAAGAAACTAAATAAAAAATAGCCAAGGATTTTTTAAGTAACATTAAATGTAAGAAACCTACATCCAAAAAGTTCTTGAAAAATTCTCTGCTAAGTTCACTACTAGTGTTTAAATTCGGTTTTGCTCTAGTTGCTACTAGAACCCGAACGCCTTGTGAACCGTTCACTTCCTTTGTATAACCGTCCTGACATTTTCCTTTTCGGCTTCTTACAATGCAGAATGGATCCCGAAGACCGGTTTGAACATGACCACTATGCACTCCCCCGGGCTTTAGATTGAATTTCGGGACTTTATGATCATCAAAGAATGGATTAGAGCCATCTGATATTCCATAGGGCTTGTTAGAAGTGACAATAGTTATGTTCATGTATTCCATTTCAGCGAATTTGTTTTCTCCGTTGGGATTTTGCATCATCGAAACGGCTACTCCTGATGTAAATGAATCCCACATGAAGTAACTCTGAAAAAACGAAACGAACAAGCTGAACAAAATGTTAATATAGGCCTCCAAAGGTTTGCCAAAAGTGCATCATTTTATTCGTTAACTCCACATATCAACTTTTAGCTGACAAATAAAAATAAAATAAAATCGTGTCATTGAAAAGTCAAACCAGCCATAAACCAACGCGCGCTGGTAAATGGGACACTAATGCATTTTTTTCAAGTTCAAGAGTAAATAAGCGTTCATAGCCAATTATTTTTAAACCTATAAATTACTGAGAGAATTTATCTAACCGTATAGAAGTGATCATCGAACCATGTATCCCGAGCCATTTTCAAGGCCTGAAAGCAATATTGTGCCTCGTAGGTTTGTTGGTTCCGCTCAAACGCTTTGAAGAACTTCTCATTGATCGGAATGGTGTTCGTTGCATCCAACGGGACAAGAGTGATCGGTATTCCAGAATGTATAACCTAAATAAAAAAATTATACCATCACTTATAACTCGTTTATTCCGGTTTACATCAAAAAGTTTCGGTCTCACCTGATAAGCAGCAAAAGGATCTCCGAACATATTAAACTCAGCGTAAGGATTACTCGTAAAATCTGTAAAAATATTTCCCGTGTCACCACATTGTCTCGGCTTACAAGAAGAGGATGCATTTCGGGGGCAACAACCAGTCGGGTTTCCGGACCTAACACCTCCTCCCATTATGTACATATGTTTAATGTTTTTCTTCAAATGAGGATTGTTCATCAGGAAAATTGCAATATTTGTATGAGCTCCAATTAGTATTAGAGTAATCGGACCTTTCGATATTGTATCGATCAGAGCTCGTTGCGCCGTAGCTTGTCGAAGTGGAGTGTATTTTCGGTTTCCCTGGCATGTGACATTTAAGTTACAAAAATAGTAGAAAAACATGTACTTATTCAATGTAGCCCTGAACCTGGCAAATTTGCATTAATTTGCCCTGTGAACGCCACGAGTCCATTTGTGGTTGAAGAATGAAAATCGGGTTACAAACATCTTTAGAATGTCAAAATTAACCAGGAATTGACATGTGGCGTTCAGGTTTTGCCAAGGTCGGAGTTTAGAAAAACTACAGAAAGTTTAGAGTAATAATCAGCTATTTGAAACATTAACTTACCATATAAAAGAAAATAAACAAATACCTGAGGCAGGAAACCTTTCCTGAACCCGAAATTCGTGTCTTTTTCGAGTCTTCCTCCAGTTCCAACAGGAATAGCTTGTCTATATCTACAACCACCTGCTGTTGTTCTTCCCTGGTACCAAAATGGCAAGTATAAAAAACATTTTTCCACCCGAAAAAAGTGTCCCAAAACATATTAAAATGGTCGACTTACCTGCTCGATAAGGGGAAGAAATCCGCCAACATCCGAAAGGAAAGTTCCATCTTCTAAAATTTCACCTTCTCCTCCAACTCCAACATGAATATCGTCTCGATCCATCATGTAAAGAATGTCATAAATTTGATTCACAGAATGTCCTGCATCACTCCAAGCATTTGCATTGATTGTAATCGCCTGTTTCCAACCCAAAAATGATCAATTCAACCCGAAAAAACGCCTGCAAAACCCGAAACAGATAAGAGCAAACCTTCAACTCAAATTCTGATCTGTTGAGCTTCAGGAGGTACAAAAGAGCAAACAAATCATCGGTATCGACATCGGTATCCAACAAAATCTTGTGCGGGATTCCTTTCAGACAACATAAACCGGCAACTAAGAACAAGAACATAGTTATCATTTTCTGTAAAAACATTGTTTTTTGTCTCCCAAAAAAGGAAGAAAATGCAGTTAGATTTTGCTGGCTAGTAATAGAATAGATTCTTGGATTATTTGTGAAACCCCAGAAAATGATGAAAAAGAAAAAGTAATGTTATTATAATAGAATTGGGATTTTTTTGGAAATTTCCAATGGCTGCCAATTTAAAGTAAAAATGCTGGAGTATATATAGGGATATAGTTTGATCCATTGAACTGTTTTCAACCATTTTGGCTAGCAATAAATAATGCATCTTTGAATTTAATTTTTGGAATATGGCATTCAATTTATTTTAATTGGAAATAACGATGTAAGTTGTAATTAGAAAAATAAGTCTATTTTAGTCGGATTCAAGTACATTGAACATTAATGAATTCACTTTAGTTTCAGTTTTCTTAGTTTAGTTAGCTATCTAATTATGTCGGTTGAATCAAATGTAACTTTATTAGTCCGATAACTTCTAATAATATCATTTTAATTCACATTCTTTCAATGTTTGACGAATATAAAATTCTAACTTTATTTGTCTTAAGTTGTTTAAATTTTTAAGTGTATTAAAGCTTACATACATTAAATATAAAATAGGAAAAAGATGAATATATCATACATTTTATTGAAATTTTCAATCTTTTAGACATAGAAAGTTTGGTGAGATTAATCTAATAATCATATCAAAGAAAAGAGGGGAAAAAAGAAGAATTTGACCATGTTGGAGAAGAATAGATACTAAATTAAGTGTGGGTGTGACAAATTATTCAATTTACTATAATTTCTATATTAGATGGGCGAGCGTACTTTGACTTTTCAATTTTATCATCAATTTATTAATTTCCATTATTAACATCATAATTAGATTTTAGATAATGGTGCAATTATTATTAATATTAGTGGTTCCTACGCACTTCCTAGCGGGGTATGGACGTGTACACGTATAAGTTGACATTTTGCATCATTCATTGCTTACAAATATAATTTGATTAAATAGAAGAAAAACTTTTTAATGGAAAAATAATGCATTTTTCACATTTCTAAAAAAGACGTAGCAAATGAGTTTTGAAGGAAATTTTTCATCTCACTCGAATGTGCTTGAACCTGAAAACTCCAAATATTACAAAATTCATCAAACACTTTAATTATTATTTTTTTAAAAAAGAAATTGTTTCATAATGAGCTTACATCAATATTGAAAGAAAACCCTTATCCCTCCTCATTCAAGTGGGACTCAAACCTACGACCTCTAGGATCATATATTCAGTGGTTAACCACTAGATTACAACCTTTGCCACAAACACTTTAATTATTATTTAATTTCAAGAAAACAAAACAAAACTTTAGAAAGTTATCTAGATAAATTTGTTTCAATTTACAAGTAGATAGAGGGGAACTGGGAAATGTGAATGAGAAACATTGGAGCCCACCTAAGATTTGGTTGATAAAAGAAGGAGCAGACCATGAAAAGAACATAGTGAAATATGTTCACTTGTCTCTATTTTGATAATGTTTTACCTGGTTTTGAATTTTTTTACTTCCGAATTGCTTTTTCAATGAGTAGATTGTTTTGAATAGGCGGAGTTTCGAAATCCATGTTAAAGAGTGTGTATATATATGATGTTTTCTTTCTTTCACATGTAAGCATGATGATAATAGCATGTCGGTTCAGATTCACATCAAAACATTCAGTCCATTATGCAATTGACTTATCGAGTAAAATCAAATTTGAATTTAGCGAGCAGTTTGACCGGTCAATTCAAATACTAAATTAATAGAAAACGTCAAATTATTATAGGATTAGCAATTTTTAACATGCAGGGTTCACAAGTATATGGTAATATTCCATAATTTAAGGTATAACAAGTCGTAATATTTTTCCATACATTTACTGTATGTATTGAGGTTCATACTTGATATTTCCATGTAAGGAATTTATGCAAAGTAATTTTATTAAATTAGCTATGCCATGGACAATGGTTTGATTAAGTGGAAGACTTACGTTCTAAAATCAAATTAAGTTGAGGTATACCGACAATACTCAAGCCATAATCACACGCTAAATGTTATTATCTGAAGTTATGAATGTCTGTCAAAGGTTACATGTTCATCCACGTTAAGACAAAACGTATCTCTTAAGTAGCTTTTCCACATGTAATCTTAGTTCATTTCCTCCATTAATCTAGCTAGTTATCCTTAACTTCTCAATCTAATAGAATTTACTTGAATTGAACAGAAATAAAATTCTTCAAACTTGTACATATTTTTATACTTATTTAGAATTGAAATGAATTTAAAAGTAATTGAGTTAAAGGACATTAACAATTTTTTTAAGTGAAATTAAAAAACATTTTGAACTAAGTATTTGTACAATTATCAAATAATTGTTCGTGTCTAGATTTGTACAAATTTGCTAATGAAGGAAAATAAAGAAATCATATAAGGATTAATTATAATTTCGATGACCTTTTTGTAGAAAAAGTGAATTAAGTCAATTAACTCTCAAAAACCATCTTCTTTATGAGGCCATAAATTGTGAGACACGTGTAAATGAGTGGCACGTATTATAAGAAAAATAAATAAATTGCTCTATATGGGCCCTACTTTAAGGGGATTTTATACGGGACTCCCGGAAGTCCACGTCAATTAATGCCGCTCCACTGAAAAACCAACACCTGTACAATTAATTATCATGAACTATTTACCTTTTTCTTTAATTTTTCCAATTTTCTCGCAGATCATACCTTCTC
>CAOJBJ012683758.1:0-10338 GCA_948291685.1 Euphorbia celastroides
TTTTTTATTATTATAAATAAAATAATATTTCCGAACTGTTTTGATAATAAAAATAGTTTTACATATCCATTACATATGATTTACATTATCAATACATATGTTTTACATGAAAATTCCGAACTGGTTTACATAGTTATTGCATAAACTTTACAAAATCCATTACATATGATATACATATACAACACATTTCTTTTACACACTTGTAAATTCAATTCTGATTTGAGAAAGAAGAGAAGAAGAATTCATTACACATATTACACAATCAATACATCGTCATTACATATATTATATATGTCATTCGCACCATAGAAGCATTTTATCGAACACCTTGTGTGCATCCTTCAAACATCGCAATCTTCATCACAATTGCATCATATTCACCACCATTGGATCTCAAAAACAACAGCAAATAGTAAATCAAGCAAAAAAATGAAAGTCAAACACGATTAACAAATCGGAAATAGAAACATAACAACCAAATCAAACCGAAATTGAGTTATTTTATCTCGCAAGAATTCATATTTTGGAGTTATTTTCAACTGATATATCATTCTAAGCGAACGAGCACCAGCATCTACAACCTGAAGATCAAACAAAACAACCAGATTCACAAAATATTAATCAATCAAATTATAGCTCCACATTAACAATATCACAATACAGAGCCATCAACACAAGTTTTTCCTTCAAAAGTTTCAACCGAAAACAATCAATTCCATCATCCAAATCACATCTTCCATGGCTTCCTCAACTCAAATCCAATTTCGTTGACATTAATCTTCACATCGAAAACCAATAATTCAAAAATAAGAGAGACAAAAATACCTTCTGGCCTGGATATTTTAGGAGCGTAACTAAATGAGGCAAAGCACCGGAATCGATAACGACCTCAGCACCGGCATCAAAACCACAAGCGAAGCTTCCATAAGCAGCTGCCGACTGCAAAACAATGTTAAAACCATAGCTACTCTTTTTGTCGGCAACCAAAACATCACCGTCCGTCGATTGAGATTGAGCATCAGCAATGGCGGAGGCAAGGATGGAGGAGATGATAGGTATAGCGCCGAGCTTGAGATCTCAAGCTTCTTGGTGTGATTTCCGATTATCTGGTTTTTCAATTCTTGAGCGCCTTGAGCTTGATTTCGGCGTCCGCCGAGGTGAGCCGGAAAACAAGGTCCGCCGGCCGGTTAGCGTTGGTTACAGAGGCGGTTGGCATAGCGGAGGATTGGCATCAAACGAGAGAAGAGAAAGCAACGAAAGAGGAGAAAAATAAAAGCGCTGAAGAAAAATAGGGAAACAATGAGTGATATGTATAGTTGTTATTTTTGTAAATAGTAAACTAAATAAGTTATTTATGTAAATAAGTTTTCTGTTGGATAATTTATGTAAATAATTTGAAAGTATTGTATATTGGTATCAATTTCTCAGATAATTTGCATTCTATTAATTATAATCATTCAATGTATTTGTACATCGTTTCTGTATGCATAGAAATTTGTTGTACCAGATTTAAGTTCAATTTTGCAATTATGCAAATTTAGTTATTGAACGTCATATTATTTGAATTCCTCAGTACTATTTAAAATATATTTGAATTCCTCAATATTTTAAATTACAATACATAATATATATAAGGATCATTCTATCAATAATATACTATTAAAGATTAAAAGAAATGTTAAAGAACAAAAATACATAGAATTTCAATATTTGCATACGACAACTTCCTACTTTTCTTGGTTCATACATAGCAGTAATATACTTTTGTACAGTGTTGTTTATTTCTAAGAACATATTATAATACAAAATTAAAATAATGAATGTTTAAAAAGCGCTAACGGATATGTATTTATTTATATTTTTAATAGGCATTGATCCCTAATATTAAACCGAAAGCTTGCTCGTAATATAATAAAATACTTGTTGGATATATAAATATCTCATGTGTAAAAAAGAAAAAATATATTTATAACTTATAAGCATGAATCATGTTTCTAATAATATGAAGCTTTTCGGCTTAAAGTCTAAGAGCGAAGGTGTGAGGGCTTAAAGCCCAAGATAGTGTCTATCATTTCAAGAGAGAAATGATTGAAACCGCTTGATTATAATGAAACACAATACAATCTTAAAAAAATTTTGTATGGGTCGCTAAAGAGAAATTGAAAAAAAACTAAGCAAACATCAAACTCCGAAAGTGAATATTTAATCAACATTATTTTTTATAAATATGAATCTCCCCATATTGACCACTCGGTTTCTTTTAAAGAAATGAAAGTTTTTTCCAAGACATTCGTTTGAACTTAGCTTCGTGAATAAGTAAATATATAAAAAATGAGTATCTCACAACTACGAGTTTCCCATTCATGTATTATAAAGTATCACACCTACGAATTATATATTGCATAGTACAAAATATGTGTTTTTAACAAATACCATAAATATGTGTTTGACAAAAATTGAGTCTATCAACACCATATTAGCAGCTGCATTTTCCCTATTGACCATAGTTTGAAGGAAATCGTAATGTTTCATTATGATCAATTGCAAATGTATTGAACATTAGAGAGGGTGACGGTTGGATTGGGGGCTGACCAACATTTGAAGAAGCACCAACATCTCCACCATTCATTTCCCTCACATTATTGATCAACGCCATTTCAATACTCTTACAAGCATCAATCCTTTCTTGGATTTCTTGCATATTGAGCTCCTCAATTGGAGTATCCCACCACTCGGTTCCGACCTCCCTTATCTTCCTCTTTAATGATGTCTCCTTTTCCTTTTCAACATCCAATTTATCAAGAAGCTCGTTATGCTGAGTTCTCAGTTCATCAATCCTCACGAATCGATGAGCTTCGAGTAGAGGATTAGCGACATCATTGGCCCTTCCTTCTCTACCAAGGAAGCAATCGATCACAACTTCCATAGATGGATGTTCAAACGAGAATGGCTTTCCACCTGGAGAGTACACCACAAAGACGACTGTGGCATCAGTTAGTATGGCAAGCTCGCTAGCTTTTTTATATATTCCAGACCTACGTTTTGAAAAAGTAATGAGCCTATCTTCATCATTCTCAATCTTTTTCATCTCAATTTTTTGTCTGCCTTTAGTTTTCTTTGTGCTTAGACGTGCCATTTTTGCACTAGGAAAGAAGGCTTCTGGATATGGTTAAACTGAGATGAAGGGCACAAGGTGTGGATTAAGAATGAAACAAAAGGCTTTTGATACTTTCTAGGTGATTTGCAAGTGTTTGAATGAAGAGGTATTTATAGGAATAGGAAGTTTGTATGGAGTATTGGGTCTTTTAATTGCGTCTAAAGAAATATATTTTAATGATAGGAGTTGAATTTTTGAAAATGTAAAAATAATTATTGTATATATAATAAAAGAATATACTGTTGTTTATTTACTATAAGAGAAGAAGTTTATAGATGTATTATTACTAACTTACCATTTCAAATATTCTATTTCCACAAACTAATTCACCAACTACTTTTCAATTTTAGCCAAGAACATCTTCCATAAATATTTAATTTTATTATTATTTATTGCACATAAGTATAAACAAACATTTAAATTAAAAATAATCCTCTAACAGATTTTCTATCCACTTTCTTATATAGGATGAATAAACAATATATTGTTGTCAGCTTCTTATGCTATATTGTTTATTTATACAATCAATTCTAAGTTATTAAAGTGGATGTTTATTTTTTACATATCTCATAATGCTAGAATCTACAAATTATTGAAAATTCTTTTACTAATTCTAATACATATACATATAATACAACTTTTTGACAATTGGCCATCACGATCATTGTTGAAATTATAGTTTTAGTGCTTAACGATAAGCATATAATGTGCTCCAAATTTTAAATCATTTCATGAAATCCAATGGACTTTTAAATTTAAATGTGCCATGTATGAGTTAATACATTTTTTTAAATAAAAGTTAATACATTTCTATTGTTTTAAGTAGAAAAGAAAATCCTAGTGCATACATGTATCGAGTAAATATATCTAAAAAAATACATAACAAAATAACAAAGTTGGCTTAGAATTTGCATATTTGGCAATGAAATGTTGGTATTTTAGTTAATTGGATTAACTAAGTTGTCGGTTGTTTGTAATAATTCATTGAATAATTTGGGAGAGTGTGGAGTGTACGATTATTCGAGTTTATTACAAAATTTAAGTCTCAGAGTGTGAAAATAGTCAGTTGTAACAGTTGCTTCCAACTGTTTTATAACTGTCACGATAAATAAGAAAAACTGACTTCTGTAACAGATTTTCGCAACGGTTTAGAAAATCGACGCCAAACGTGTTGCGTCTGAAGGGACGCGTCTGTTGCAACAGTTATTCTGAACAGACAACAGACGCGTCCTTTTGCAACAGTTTACTGAAGGGACGTGATTTTTCGGATTTTAGCCTATATAAAGGCATTTTTAGCATGAATTTTGAAGTGCATTCTTAGAAATTTTGTGATAAATTCTGAAACACTTTTTAGAGTGGTTTTGAGGTAGTTATTGGCGACAATCTTGAGAAAAGAGGACACCTTGTGCACTGTCCAATTTTCTCTGTTCGGTTGTAAGTTTCACTACATTCATAGTCAAGTTCTTCCATCAATTAGTCTCTGATTTTATCCCGTTGAACTTTCGGATTAGAATCCCGAAATAGTTTCAATCGGAAAGTGACTACACGACTTTAGAGATTTTCAAGGCAATCTTTTCTTCTCTTATACGTGGTTTTCAGGCATTGGTTCAAGTGGCATTCAAGTGGGCTTTCAAGCGATTTTCTCTCCAATTTCGAGGCAATCTTGGATGGTGTTCGTGTTCTTCAAGAAGACTCCTTTTGATGTTCATCTTCTTTTGGTATTTCTCTTGGTGTTTGTCATCTTCAGAGTCCAAAATTCACAACAAATGATTGAAACTTTATGGTTCTTCTTTTGTTATTTCTTATGATGGTGGATGGAGAAATCGTGAAGGAAATGTTCATTCTCATTGTCGAGTTTGTTGATGATGGAAATTAATCGGTGTTTTCCGGATGTTAGAGAATTGGTTGTGAAGAATGATTAAACAAGGTACGCCTCTAGTGAATCATTTAGTTTTTTTGTGTCGATAAAATGCTAATGGTTAAATTTTAGTCGGAGATTTAAATGCAAGATATTGTCCATTGATGAATGAAATTTTGGTGGAATTACCATGTGAAAATTCGTGATGAATTGACACTGAATTGAATTTGCATGAAATTAAGAGAAATGGGACATGAATACAATGTCAATGGTTATTTATTTCTCTTTTGAATTCATCATGTGATTATGTTCATTAATTTGAACATGTTTTTTATTTATTTTAATTGACATTGTAATGTGAATGGTTGTGCATATGAAAATTTATGCATACCATGTTTGTTGATTTTGTGTTCAAAATCAAAGAATATTCATAATAGATGTTGTGGCATTGAGAAAATTCTAGAAGAAGTTGAAGTCACTATCACGACCCGTACTCGGGATCACGACTGGTAGTAATTACAAACAAAATGTTTTGTAATGCAAGTCACGGCCGCGACTTGAGGAATTTCTATGTTATGCCCGTATAGACATGTTTATTATGGTTTTATTCATGAATTTTTACATTCTTCTCAAGTTATTTGGCATTGGACTATGTTTTAAAGGTACGCTTCTATTTATGATTATAATATTTCATATTTCATGAGAAAATATTTGAATTTGGTGTTATGTGAAATTGTGACATCCTATTACATGCATCATTTTACATTTACATACGTAAAGATTCATTAAATATATGCTATAAGAAGGTATACTTGACATATACATTGCATACATACGTAAAGATTCATTAAATATATGCTATAAGAAGGTATACTTGACATATACATTGCATACATACATGATAAGATAAGCATATGATAGGTATAGTGAATATATAAATATGATACTAGAAATTATCATATGGTATATGTTTAGTACTTAACGAAATAAGCCGGTTAATAACCAAATAAAGTATATATGTACAAGTTGTCTACCTTGTCTTTTATGTTTTATATGTATATTTGTGATTCTTAGTTGGAACAATACATAATAAGTATAGGTATAGGTATAAGAATTAAAAATAAGTATATGAGAGGGGCAAAATGGTCTTTTTACCCCTTATTAATTGACAAGGATGAAGTATTCAGATTAGAATGCCTTATAAGACTTGTAAAATTCAAAAAAAGGGGCCAGGTAAACATTGGGTTTAAGTTGAAGCAAAGAGTAAAGAAAAGGAAAAGGGCATTTTAGACATTTCAAATCCAAAAAATAAAACAAAGAAATAAAAGAGATAAGTACAAGTATAAGGGAAGATTTAACTGCCATTAGTACCCATAGAAACCAGAAAAAATGAAAGAGAGAAAACGTACAAGGAAAGAGAAGAAGAAGAGGAAGAAGAAGAGAAGGTAAGTTTCACGTAGTTATCTTGTTTTATGACCAAGGTTCGCAATTTTAGAGTTATAATCTAAAGAAGTGATAAACTAGAAAGTTGTTTATATATATGTGTAGCATATCTCTATAAATATTTAGGGCTTTTGGAAAAATATAACTCTAGCTATGGTGTTTTGATTCAAAACAGTGCAGAATCGCATGGCTAAGGAGATACGATGAGAAAACAGGTTGTGTTTAGATAGTTATAGATGTTAAAACAAGCTGAATTTTGGATATGTTGTCTCCTTGTGAGTCTTTTTCATTTAGAAAAAGGAATCAAGTGATTTTGTTTTGTTTAAACTAAGTTATCTCTATTTTTGTAGGAGTTGTACAAGTGAAACGGGCCTGAAAATGGGTCTGAATGCATTGCACACCAAAAACTGTACAAAATTCATTACTTTCTAAAATTTTATTATGTTATAACCATATGAATTAAAAAACCTTTGGCTTTAGAAACAGGGCAAATGGGTTTCTGAGTATAAAGTTAATAATGATTTAGTGGGAAGTGGTCTGTTTTGGTACACAAACTAACAAAGTAAATTATGTGTAAATGTAAGGGCTGCCATAAATGTTATGAGTGTTATAACAGTCTGAAATTTTAATATGATGCGTCCAAATGAGTTATAAATCAGTTAAAGTTGGAATTAGGGCATTTGGATTAATGAGTTGAAAGTTAATAGTTGTTTTGTAAAGAAAGGCCATAGGAGAACAAATGTTAATTTAAAGAAAAATGACACTAAATTGTACTTTAACTTAGGAATTCATAATACTTAGAAACATAATGACAAAAGTATGAAAGTAAATTGGATTAAAATCAATGTAATTTATGTATACAGGAACTCAAAACCAAGAAGGTATAGCAGAAGAAGGTCCGAGTCACTTTAGAGGCAATTAGCTATTTATAGGTGAGTAAACATGAAATGAATATATGTGTTCTATATGATGTGAAATTGTTTGAAAATGTGTTATATGTGATATGTTTAAATGTTACTTGAGATGTGACTTGGGATATGTTATTTGATATGTAATGTTATAAGAATGTGTTATATGAAAATATGATGATATGTCGTTACTTGAAGAAAGTATAAGTAAGTGATACTTGGTATATATTTGGATTGAATTCTACATGTTTATTTGTAAATGAAAGGTATATGATATGTGGACAAGTTACAGGATATGTATATGTGTACATGATGGCATGAAACAGTAAATGGAACGTTGTGGCATACCTGTCCAGGCTCTGCAATACATGATATGATTACATGGACCTTATGGTCAATTACACATAGTACATGGACCTATATGGTCAAATACATGGGCAGAAATGTCAAATTACATGGATACAGGCTGGCCAGTAAAATATATGATATGATTACATGGTACATGATCCTGGGGCAGTGATTTGGCTGGTATTGTCACAACAAGATAATAAAATGGCTCATTCATTTACATATATGTGCATTCGTGTGCCTACTTGCGAAAGTGTGACTGTATGTGGTTGATTATAGTCATTGAGTGTTTATATTCACTGAGTTGCGACTCATATAAATCGCAAATGTTTTTTAGCTATTAGACATTGTAGATAAGGTTTTGCAGCTGAGGCTGAGCATTGTAGATACCTATGGCAAAAAGGTCAGCGTTGAGTCCTATCTCACACTCTCTCTTTACTTAACTATCATATGCACTACATAATGTTGGGTTTTGGGTTAGACATGAACTGGGAATGTATTATATGTTTTTTAGTAATCATATAACTTTGGTATTGTAAAAGAGTGATAAGTTATATGTGTAATAAATGAATAAGTTTGTATAAGAAAAAATTATTATCAACTTTTCTATACATATTAAAAGGTATAAGAAGGTATAAGGGTGTTACAGAAATTGTTTCATAATAATGTTTTAAATGCCATGGTATTGAAAGAGATTGTGTTCAAGTATTTCGATTCAAAGATGAAAATTGCAATTGGGTTTATAATTGCAATGGAATAATAATACATGTGGAAGGTATACATATGAAATTTATCATGGGTTGTGCTTATGAAACATAAACATGTATAATGATTAGTTCCATGATATAATTATGCGTACCTACATGTATTGTTGATTGAATTGAAAAATCATTGAATGTTGAACATTGAATCGGTTAGAATCAATATGCATTGATTGATATACTTGAAGGGTTATATCTTTTAGTGATATTTTGCACCATTTGAATATTAATGGTTGCATGTAGAAAGATCTTGTTACATATTAATTGGTTTCCAAAAGAAATCTCTTTATTTGGCGGTTGATGGTAGTTAACGGCGGTCGGTCATTTTTATCATCGATTAAGAGTTGAGAATAAGTAGTTGAAATTATAACATGTCGTGAATGCGATTTTTGTCACGATCGTGACTTGTTGTGGCTAGACTTTCGGTAATGTGAAATTCACGATCGTGATATATGTTGCGATCGCGACTCGGTTTCTATTTGGAATGATATTAAGATAAACACTTGGAGTGTATTCAACTTGGAGCATAAAAGGTATGAATCCTAATCCGATTCTATTTTGTTTTATGTTTGTTGGTTGTGCATTAGTTTAGTTTGTATTTTGTGTGTGCATGGATACCCATGTTGTTAACTTAGTGTAAGAGTTAATTGGGTAGTGCATTGTTTACACTTTGATATTGGAAATTTTGTCATGTTTGAACAATGCAATTGTTGTGAGGCAAGTGTTTAATATCTATGTTCATAAATATGTGGTATTTATTTGTCCTATTGGAAGTGTTATGAATAACATGGGAGAAAAACAGTAGAAAATTTTGATTATTGCCTATGACGCAACGGTGGATTTGGGGGAGGTTGATGTGATTCTTGATACTAGAATCAAGCGATTATTTATCCTCAAGTTGAAGGGTATTTCTTCATGGGAGAGGTATGATCTCTTGTATCGAAGAAAGAGATATTCCACAAGGTGAATGATATTTCTTCTTGGGGGGAAGTGTTATCTCTTGTGTCAAAGTAAGAAATCTATATCGCTGACTCGAGGGTGGAATATTGTGGTATAAGAAGCGCTTCAGGTAATTAGTTTGTTAACTAAGAGATCTCGGCTACGATATTCCATTAGGCCCTAAACAAGTATTACCTATGGTTATTAGGTAAGATAGTGGATATGTCTTGGTAAATGTTTTTTCACAAGTGTGAGAAGACATGGTTAGGCATTCGAGTGTTATGTATAATATGATATGGGTGCATATCATTCATACTTAGATGTTTAAAGTTTATAAAACTAAGTATGGTTTATTCGATTGCTTAACCAAATGGTTAAGGAGAAAATGTCACTAGTAGCGGAGACCATCTTTTATAACGGTTCACGGGACCCCATTTGTCTCGGTTTTGAACCGAGACAATTGTTCGCGAGTCAAAAGCGGCGCGCTTTTTTTCTCGGTTTTTAGAACCGAGACAAATGAGACTTTTTTCGGTTATTTAATAACCGAGATAAAAGGGAACGGAAATTTTTTATATATATATTAAGAAAAGCAATAAATTTGGATTGAAGGGAGCTGTACGACCATTTATCTCCTAATCTCAATTCTAATAGAACAAACAAAACAAAACAAAAACAACTGAACGATTACTTGATGATAGTTAAAACAAAATTGGAGACTCAAGAAAGAACAAAATTGGAGAACAATCACAGTTCAAACAAAGAACAAGAATAGCAATAATTTTCCAACACCCAAAACATATCATAGCATAATCAAATCCACAATTATGTATAACAAAAGGCAATATAATCAACAAATAGTACTGACCATGTAAAAGAGCAGTTAAGATGTATACCTTTACTATCTGCAAAGAGTGTTATATTCCT
>CAOJBJ012684728.1:0-14816 GCA_948291685.1 Euphorbia celastroides
GTTAAAATTACCAACGGTTTTCCGGTAACCCCTTTAATTTTCCCACCCCTTTTCGTTGCTTACTTTCTGAATTGATGTTCGCTTTCGATTAATTGTTGCTTTGTAATTTATTTGTGTTTTGTTAGAGCAATTGGAATTCAATTGTAAACCTTATTGCTGTCGGATTTGCTTTGTTAGAGCAATTGGAATTCAATTGTGTAATGTGATGAAATCTGTAATTTGTTTAAATGGAAAAATGGTGAAATTGCAGTATTCAAAGAGATGTGAGAAGTGTAGTTAGAAGTTCATATACGGAAATGGCCGGAAAACTGTCGACGGGAAAACTGGTCAGCCTTTAATAGATGACTTTGAAATTATTTTAGGGAGTTTTTTTAATTTTTTACATTCATGTGACACGTGTTGATATTTGATTCGACTGACTTTTCAAAATTTTAGTCAAAGTGCCACATCAGTGCAAGTGGGATTCACCTCCCAAATAAGAGTGGTTAAGTTTGCTTCGGGGGTAAAGTTACACCAAATTGCCAACTTGAGAGAGTAAAGTGTCAATTTTGAAACTTGGGAGTAGCACAGAACGTTTCGTACCAACTTAAAAGACCAATCTATGCATTTGACCTTTTGTTAACTAACTTGGTCTTATGTCATTTCAATTTTCATTGCCTCATGCTATTTTACTAATAATCTTGACCTTGTATTAACAATTTTAATTCAGGCCTTCTGCCATTTTGTAAATAAATTTGACATTTTACCGTCTCAAATTAAATTATAGCCTTTCGCTATACTGACATTCTTGACCTCGTGCCATGTTAGTGTTATTCGGTCTATTACCGAATAAAATTTATCGATAGCCTTATGCTATTTATGAACTTGGGCCGTGTGCCGTTCTCTTTAACATTCGGTTTATTACCGATCGAAA
Organism: Euphorbia celastroides; assembly: GCA_948291685.1. Lineage (NCBI taxonomy): Eukaryota > Viridiplantae > Streptophyta > Magnoliopsida > Malpighiales > Euphorbiaceae > Euphorbia > Euphorbia celastroides. The sequence continues at coordinate 914 of CAOJBJ012684728.1, forward strand.
TCACTTGATAGCCTTACACTATTTTATGAATTAGGGCCTTGCGCCATTTTCTTTGATACTCAGTCTATTATCGATCGAAATTACTTGATAGCCTTACACTATTTTATGAATTAGGTCCTTGCGCCATTTTCTTTGATATTCGGTGTATTAATGATTGAAATTACTTGATAGCCTTACACTATTTTATGACTTAGGGCCTTGCGCCATTTTCTTTGATATTCGGTCTATTACCGATAGAAATTACTTGAAAACCTTACGCTATTATATGAATTAGGGCCTTGCGCCATTTTCTTTGATATTCAGTCTATTACCGATCAAAATTACTTGATAACCTTACGATATTTTATGAATTAGGGCCTTCTGCCATTTACTTTGATATTCGGTTTATTACCGATTGAAATTATTTGACAGCCTTATGCTATTTTTACATTGTTCGATAAAAAAAATTGAAACTTTATTGATGTTATGAAGGTTCCTTACAATGTATCCCTAACCTTCAACTGGTGTCACCTCGTTAAAACCTTCTTGCGATAAAAAAACTCAGTGGGAAAAAAGATCACAAGCTAGAAAAAGAGTACGACACATCAAGCTATCTATGGTTTTGGCAAGAAGTATGGACGCAGATTAGCAATGTTCCACATCCTTGGGAGTTCTTTGCTGCCTGGAGTGCTCAGGTTGTGTTGCGGGCCTAAGACTTTTGAGACTAAATAGGGGCCTTCCCAGTTTGATCTAAATTTGTCTTTTCCCTCTCGAGTCTATGAAGCATTTGAGTTTTTTTTAAAGCAAAATCTCCAATTTTCAGGCGGATTTGGTGGACCTTTTTGTTGTGATATCACGCAATTGTTGCCTTGTATGCCGCCATGAGAATGCTAGCACACTCTCTTCTTTCATCGAGGTTATCGAGATGATATCTCAAGTTGATGTCGTTGTCCTTTTCGCTATAATACTAAATTCGATCAGACGGTGCTCTGATGTCCACTGGGATGACCCCCTCAACTCCGTAGATAAGCAAGAATGGTGTTTCTCTTGTTGATGTGTAAGGGGTAGTCCTATAGGCCCAAAGGACATTGACAAGTTCATCGGGACAAGGTCCTTTCCTCTCCAACACTCTCTTCTTCAATCATTACACTATCATTCGATTGGTTACTTCTGTATGCCCATTAGTCCGAGGATGAGTCACTGACGAAAAAGAATTTTCAATCTTTAATCGCACGCAAAACTCTAGGAACTTCGCTGAAGTAAATTTTGTGCCATTGTTAGACACAATCCTGTGGGGAATTCTGAATCGAGCGATGATGTTGTTTTGTACAAAGTCAATGATTCTTTCTGGAGTGATGGCACTGATTACTTCCGCCTTGACCCACTTGATGAAGTGGTCTATAGCCACCACAATGAATTTTCTCTACCTCAAGGCTTCCGACATTGGCCCAACTATATCATTTCCCCATTACATGAATGGTTAGCCGGTCCTAAGAGGTTTTTGTAAGGCCCTGGGGATGTGTATCTTTTTGGAGTGTACTTGACACTGGTGGCAGTGTTGAACGTATTCATCGGCATCTGCTTTCATGGTCTCCCAAGAGAAACCTGCCAAGGTTTCCCTTCTCAGCAATGTATCTACTACCTAATAAGAACCGCAATCTCCCTCGTGCAACTCCTCCCAAATTCTCCTATCCAAACTTCTGTCAACACATTTTAACCATGAGTTAGCATAACTCTTCTTGTATAACTCATCACCCATCATAGCGAATCACATTGCTTTTCTGCTAATCTTTTCCGCCTCAAACTTGTCCTCCGGGAGAACATCATTGCACAAAAAGTTAACGATTGGGAATCGCCAATCATTTTCGGCAAACTGAATCATTAGGACCTCCCTAATTTCATGAGTTGGATACTTGAAGACTTCATATGGGCACTCTAATTGTTTCCATCCCTCTACGCTAGCTGCCAGCTTTGCCAATGTATCAGCTTTCACATTCTCAGCTCTTGGTATGTTCTCAACTTTCCAGGCGGTTCCTTTTGCTTCCAGCTTCTTGATCAAGGTACGTACCTTGGCTAAATACTTTGCAATGCTTGGCTTTACCGTTTTATAACATTTGTTGATCTGATTTGAAATCAATCTCGAGTTGTTTCTAAAGCATACTTTATATAGTGCAATTTCTAAGGCTAGCTCCAATCCTTTGACGACCGCCTCATATTTAGCAGCATTATTTGTAGGGGAGAAACCTAGCTTAGTTGCGTAGGGTAGTTGAATCTTCTCCGGGCCAACAATGTATACCCCAAGACTGGCTCCATCTTGACCTGACGCACCATCTACATATATTACCCAAGTTTCGGATTTGACTGCTACTTCCGGCTCCAACCCCGCAAACTCAGTGACAAAATCTGCCAAGATCTGAGCCTTCAGGGCTTGCCTTCCTTCGAAACATAAATATAATTTGCTTAAGCGAATTGCCCATTCAGCTAATCGCCCGATGTTTCGGGCCTTTGGAGAACCTTCTTCAGTGGGCAACTAGTTCTTACAATGATTGTGTGGGCCTAGAAATGGGGTCTCAGTCGTGTTGAAGAATGAACCAACGCTAGAGCCAATTTCTCAATCTTGGGGTATCTCAACACTACAAAACTTTGCTGGTGTAGTACACAGGAAAATGTTCCTGTCTGTCTTCCCGTATCAACATGGTTCCAACCGCCTCGTCAGTGGCAGCCAAATATAGATATAGTGTCTCTCCGGTCATTGGTGGGCTCAACAATGGCTGGCTAGATAGGAACTTCTTAATGTCATCAAATGCCGCCTGACAAGTCTCGTCCTAGTTTAACTTATGATCCTTCTTCATTGCCTTATAAAAAGGCATGCATCACTTTGCTGAAAATGAAATGAACCTTCCGAGGGCGTTGAGGCGCCCATTCAGCCACTGAACTTCATTTAACTTCTTAGGCGGCTTAATGCTAAGATTGCTTTTATCTTCTCGGGATTGGCCTCTATACCTCGCCCCGAGATAAAAAACCGAGAAATTTGCCGCCCCTTACGCCGAAAGCACACTTTTCAAGGTTGAGTTTGAGTCGGTAGAGTTTTAAGCATTCAAATACCCTGTTAATATATTTAGCATGAGTTGCTTCAGACTTACTCTTGATGATCATACCGTTGATATATACTTCCACTGACTCGCCTATCTCCTCTTTGAACATTTCATTTACTAGTCTTTGGTATGTGGCACCGGCATTCTTCAACCCGAATGGCATGACTATATAGCAATAAGTACCCTCTTTACAGCCACTTTCAGAATCAATCAACCCTCAAAAACCCTCAAGATTCAGATCAAAAGCTGAATCAAAAAGTTCTTGCTCAAGAACAAACCCTTTTCTTTTTTTCAAGCCTGGTCGAATTATCTCGAATTCAGCCACTAGGAGCGAACCTAGTTCGGTTCTAGACTCACTAAACTCCCCATAAACACCTTTTCCTAGATCTTTTTTGGATCCAAATTTGTCCGGGTGGAGATTTGAAGCATTTGAAGGAAGAACAAAGTCAAGCTTTCAACACTCATTCAACCAAAAAGTGAAGTTTCAAGGTAAACCTGAGGCTTAAATTGAGATATCCTTGTTTTACTGTTGTTATTAACATTTTATGATTCGAATTAAATGATTTGGAGTCAATTAAATTGCATGAATAACTTGAATTTAAGCTTAAAACATGAAGACAAAATCTGGAAATTAGGGTTCATATGACTGCCGAATCTGTTCATGTAAATTTCAATTCCGTGATTTTGTTAAATGCTTCTAAAATCAATCCTAGGTTAAACTAGACTTACCAAGGTTTGATTTGGATTAAGTTTCATAATTTTCTGAGTTCATATGAATATTTTAAAATGACCTAACTGCAGTGTATGACTTCTGTACCAACGAGTCTTAAATGAGAGGCGTCATAAATTCTATAAATCTGATAAAACAAATATGAATATAATATGTGAGACTAGACTCATTAGAGTTTTTTTACATGTAATTTGAGTTCAATTTGGTTTCGTTTAGGGTTTGTAATTGCATGATGAACATAGAAGTAGGGTTCTAGTGGTTTCTGCATTTGAGTTTTAATCGAACACATAAAATAACGACTTTTTCTTATGCAAATCACATGAGACCGGTTCCTATAGATTCATACATCTCTTAGGAGTTTTCTTCTCGAAATTTGAATCATTTTGAATTTGTTTTCTATTGATTAGGATGGAATTACTTAGATATGTCGAATCTGCCCTTTAAAAGAATCATAGGTATAAAAGACTCATATGTCCCCGCCAATTTCTTGGGAACTTGATGAGAGGTTAAACTCAAAACTAACCCACGTAATTCACTTTGGTTGAGGTTATTGAACTAACAATGCAATGCATAACCCTAGGTTTAGACTATAGGCAATTAAATCAACGTTATTTTAGTTTGTCACAAATGGAAGACATAGACAAGTCATCTGGACGTAATCTCTGGTTAAGTGTTGCTGAGTCCTTTCACGAGGGTTCAACGACACTGTTCTCTTAAAATTCCTGATAGAGCTGAATCGGGTGGCGACTCCAACACTTAATCTGAGGTAGTTTTAACCTAATTTATAAAGACATTTTAATCCATAGTCCCTTGCAATTGGTCAGCTCAGTCCGAATCAATAGGAATCATTTTGGAACGGTTATCAAAATTTTCGTCTGCTCACAGCTGCCTCTTGGGGGCCACTAGGAATACCTCCAACTCATCCACCGGTTCAGCCCTGCCGGTTTCTTCACCTTCTTCCTCCTCAATTACTTATCTCCCTTGTTCCTTCCCTCCTAAAAGGGACGCCAAGTACACCTGCTATGTCTTGGTTGGATTTCCTATAGAAATTGTTACCCTTTCTCTAGTTGGTATTTGAAGTACCATATAGAGTGGGGAAATCGAGGCGGCCGAGCCACACAAAAAAGGGTCTTCCAAGGATGACATTATAACCAGTATCTAGAATCGGAAATAGTGAATTTCAGCTCAGCCCGATACTCATACTTGTAGTCTCTAATCACAATATCCATTCTCACACCTCCCGGAGAATTTCTGGCAAATCCACCCACTCCAAATATTAGCGAAATTAATGGTTGCACCCGACTCGGGTGTACTCCCACCTTGTCAAACGCCAATTTATAAATCATGTTTATCGAACTACTGGTATCAATAATTATCCTTGAGACAAGATAACCTTCAATGACAGCTTCTATCACGAGTGGGTCCGTATGTGGTTAATTCACCATAGTGACCTTCCGATGCGCCGCATTAATCTCCAAAGTGTTGCAATACGGCGATATTGTACTCCTAGAGCTCCTTGCTTTCTTCTGAGGCAGAGCAAACTCTAGTCCGCCTGCTATGACTAAAATCTTATTCTTGTATCATTTCTTCTTAGGACCCTCACCATCTTCTTTCTCCTCCTCAACTTTGGGCCTTTTCAATGTTTCTTTGTTTATTCCCTTGACCTTTGGCTAAACTTTCCCTCCTTTATCAAGGCATAAACTGTCTCAGCTAACAACTTGCAATCATCTATGCGATGTCCCCTAGCTTTGTGAAATTCATAATATTTCTCCTTGTCTGCGCCTAAAACCACTCTGTCTGGAACTCTCAGAAATTTAATGTTTCTTTTCTCCGGGCTTTGCTTGATAGCAAGCAAAATTTGACTCAACGATGCATTTAGCTGAGGGCGATCCGAGTAATTGCCATCAAATTGACCGATTATGTCAAATCGAGGACTATTTTTGCCAAATCCTCTTGTTTGGTTGTGTCAGCTTTGCTCTCTTCTCCTATCATCGCACCTGGGGTTCCTCTGCTCTTCTTTCTTTTTCTTTGCCAGGTTCAACTCATCGATCTCCACCAGATTATTGGCTATACCAATCAACTGTGTCATCTCAGTCGGCCTTCTAGCTATAATCTCATACTTTAACTTCTCACTGCGAGTCCCCCTCACCATTGCTTCCTTCGATGTATTGAAATCTTAATCGCGCACATTCAAACTGGCTTCATTGAATCGCCAAATAAAGTCCCTCAGTGATTCATTCGGACCTTGCACAATCTCATGCAACTATCGACTAACATAGCCCGCAGGTGCAGATCCCATAAAATGTTACATAACTTCTCACTAAGGTCATCCAAACTTTTGATAGATTTAGCTGGTAATCGACTATACCAAGCTGTTGCTACTGCACCATCCAATGAACATGAAAACCACCTACACTTGTACGCCTCATTTGCGCTAACAATGTCCATCCTATTAGAATAGTCATTGACATGAAAATATGGACCAGTCTTGCCGTCATATGCCTTGAACGGTGGTGTAAATGATAGGCTGCATATTTTTCTCCCTTTGAGGTTGCTGATAGGGAACCACAAACTTCTTTAGCCCCCTTTTCCAAGTGTTTCTCTAGGAACTACTCAAACTTGTCTTCTAGAAATTCATTGCTTGATTGAGCTTTGTTGTGCATACTGAGCCATCGGGGTAGTTGGTGGGGCTTGTATGACTCCCAAATTACTTGGGAGGTTGATTGCTTACAGCTGAATAAGTCATAACAATCCTTGCAACATTATAAGTTGTTCAGGTGTCATTCTACTCAGAGTATCTTGTAAGATTGAAGGATTAATTTCTTGATTTGAAATTGTCGCCTGAGAGTTGACATTAGTCGTGCCAGCTGGAATGGTCGTTTCTTCCGAACTGACAACTGAAGCAGGCCACACCTATTGTATCTGTCGAGGCGGAAAAAATGGTGTCAGTGGGATATTAGAGTATCCAACTGAACTAGTAGGTAATAATGACTCAAATGCTGACAACAAATTCCTACCAGCAGTGAGTCCAGTTACGGGAAAAGCTTGAGATGGTTGATATTTTTGCGCCAAGTTATGAAATCTCTGAACAAAATTTCGGATATGATTTTGGTCCTCTACTGTTATGCTATATTTCCTAGATAGCTCCACCAGAGGGTCTAAAGCTCAACATTGGTTGTGAAGTTTGGAAAACAGTGGGCATAGTTGAATCCGTTGCCATAGCAGGTAAGGAAGTTGCGGAAGTGGTGGCAACTAACTGATTGGTCTGATGGACTGTTTCAAGGGATGGCATCTTGTGGTCACTAGTGGTTATGACACCATCAACAAGTAAATTCTCCAACTCCGCCATTGTCAAACTTGTAGGGAACAACAGATCAGAAAATAGATTTTGAAGGTTTTGAACAAATCGGTGAAACAAAAAAATCCAACCTAAGCTAGAAATTCAGTTCCACACACACCACACCCATTGATAATTGATCACCGAATCTTGATCTCTAGTTAGTCCTCTTAGAACTTCGGTCATCATCTCTAAAAAGGTTAGGATCGGGTCCACTCTTGGGGGGACTCTCTGATGCCTAAGTCAGTAAAGGGTTTTGAGGAAATAAATTGGCAGAGTAATAGCTAGGGTTCAAGAATTACATACCTTTTGACTTAGGAATTAGGGATATTTATAGGCCACCATCCTTGCTTTGCACGTCAAAGAATTCGAATCCCATTAGGATTCGTATTTGTATTCTTCCTCTTTAGCTCTTAGAGCTCTTTCCCAATTAGGATTCTACCTCATTGGCTATGAAATCTGAATCCCTAAGGATTCGGGATATATTCCTTAATGAATAAGGAATCTAAAAATAACAGAGATTATATTGCACGTTCGGCTCAAGTTATTACCCCATAGTTGAGCTCATTGATTCAGATGTTGGATCTGTTTAGCCTTGAGTTCCGCTTCCATAAACTATAATCTTCCACATACATGATTCGAGCGGTTTTTCGTTCAAGCGGTAGATTGACCATCGTTGGTCAAAGTCAATTTTTGCTGATAATGTTATCAGTTTTATATTCTCTTTTGTTTACATATACTTTTTAAAGAATCAAATTTTTGAAAAGAGAAAAGAGAAAGGGGGCAACACTAACAATTATGATGTTTTGCCACTTATGAAACCTATGAAAATTAGAGGATCATAACATGGGTAGTTTCTTCCCTTCGTTTTTAGATACTAAAAGGGCTAATGAAAGCCTGATCAATAACGAGACTGACGAACTAGAAATGAATAGTTAGGATCATAGCTAGAACGTTTTTGACATTTGGAATTTCGGAAATGTGCTACGAATTTTCGGTAATCACTATTACCTAAGAGAGGTGACACTATGGTCGATCGTTCGGTCATCATAATAATGCATGTTTGGTCATATTAGTAATGCCAGGGAAATATTTTGATAGACTCGGAGTGACTCTATGGTCGTTGGCTTTGGATAGCCGAAAGGCAATAGTCATTCGGGAAATGACAACTAGGATGTCTCACTTGACAAGGGGTGACGCAATGGTCGTAGCTCGATACGACCGAAAACAGTGATCATTCTGGGAATGCCTAATGGGAATGCCTCATTGGGCGAAGCAGTGACTCTCTAAGTCGGTGACTCAATACATCCGGAAACGGTGGTCATTCGAGGAATGCCTAATTGGGTGCCTTGATAGGCAGAACGACGACTCTCTATGGTCGATGGCTCAATACGGTCGAAATAGCTGTCTCTAAGGATGCAAATGACTATGAGATCCATTTTGTTGTCATTCATGGGATGCTTGAATTTAACTGAGAATTTGATCGTTTTGGGAATGCCGAGGGCAAGTGATGATTTTTGGTCATTTCAGGAAAATGTCAAGCATTTAATTTTGTGAACGAGCGAGACTCGACGAGATCAAATATTAGCCCATCCATAGGATATGGTGCCTAAAGAGAGTGAGTTTTGTGCGGAGAAGGATTTGGCCCAATATGGTTAGAGGTTCGATCATTCTAAAAATGCCGATGATGCCCCTAGCGGACAGGAAACCTTGATTTTCCTAGTAACCTAGGGTTTCTAAAGTTTTCCCGTTTTAGCCTTTTCAAATCACAGGGTAGAATGCTTTTATGACAAGCTGTATAACAACATGGTTGCACAGAAATGAGGTTAATATGCACACATGAAGCATGTTATGCATGGGTTTAATATGCACAAAGAATAAAGTTAGAGCATTTTTCTCTTTCTTCAAACCTTATTCCTCTAGAAAGAGTTCTACGTAGGGCTGCTAGGAACCTCACATGCGTTCTCACTATTTTGGTAATCCTAGGGGAAATTGCTAAGGCTTTATCTACATGTAGGTGGTCACAAAGATGGTTTAAATTCGGAAAGGTACAATTTATCCCCGCCATAAGCTGAACCACGCGCACGTCAAATAGTATTTACTCCAAATTGCTATAAGATACGAAGAAGAGGACAACAGATGTATTACATTTTCTACACATTATCTCACTATTCATTTATTCCTCTCCAATACACTTCTAACTAAGCATCGGAGGGGCTTTACCGGGACACGGCCAAGCCACTCTAACATTGTATTATTTCATAGGTTATTGAAGTTCGACTTGAAAAGTTTCGACGCTATCAAATTTGGTGCGGTGAGCGTGGACCTTACTGAGGTTTCAGGGAGTCATAAATGTTTAGTCAGTACGCATAGAAGAAAGTAGGGATGAAGGATTTGAAACTCCACTCCCAACGAAGAAAGCCCCGGGAGGAGAAGGCACATCTACGAAGCCACCACATGCATTGGATATGAATGGGAATCTAGTCCTATTTCAGCAATTAACTCCTGAGTTTGATGCTTGAATAGATGAGATTCTGAAAAAAACTCTAGATCACAACACTTGATTCCTACCTGACCTAACAGAATAGCTCTTGCATATGGTGACTCATGTGCAAGATTCTGTTAACACCATCAATATGGTGTAAGAACTGTCTAGAAGGGATGCAAGGAGTCAACGCTCCCAAGGGCCTCGACAGTCGGTAAGGAGAAAGTAAAGTATGGTATACAGGAAGAAAGAAAGGCAGAGATAACTAGAATAGTTTGTTCATTCTAGAGCCAAGACTTCGGGAAGGCATGTGGAGCGACAAAAGAGGCTTATTCAGCATAGACAATAGGGGACATCAAGAATCCTGAGGTAGAAAGATGACCTCGCCACTAAAGAAAAAAAGGCGAAGGGAAATTTCATTAGACTTTTCAGTCAAATCCTGCGGCCCTCGATATTGATGACCCCAAAAGCTGCTAGCACAAATTTAAAGAGAGAGGTTGCCAAGCAGGTGAAGGCTATAATGGCGAAGGTAAGAATATATCCGCTAATTCTAGAAGTAGAAAGCACAGAATCCCCTTTTTGTGCAGACATTTTAAGAGAAAAATTTCTACGAGGATTCAAGTATCCCCATTTGAGGGAATATAATGGTATAGGAGATCCCACTATCTATGTGAGAAACTTTAGAGTCTGCATGGAGACCACCGAAACTACAGACACAATGATGTGCAGATTATTTCCCACTACACTCCGGGGAGCGGCAACGTTCTGGTATGATAATTTGAAGGCCGAATCAATTACAAGCTTCAACCAAATGGCAAAGAACTTCGCCGTCCATTTTGTAACATCCATCCCAGCTTACAAGATGGTTCAAGACTTGCAAATTCTAGTAAGGAGATATGGAGAAAACCTGGACGACCATGTGGAGAGATTTCAACAAGTCACGGTACAGTTCAAACATTGCAATGTGGAGGTCGTCACAGATGTCCTGGCAGCCAATTGTGGAAATGAAGACTTGTCGAAGGATCTTCTGACCCAACACCCCAAATCACTCACCCTAATGATGTTAAAGGCTCGGGAATAAGTGAAATGAGAAAATCACAAGAACAACCATGCTCGTACAATCCTCCTAACACCTTAGAGCTCCAATCTCCCACCATGAAGTCGACCCATATTCAGACCCAGACAAGAGGAGTTGCCCCGAAACCCTCAGGCTAATCTTCACCTTGAAAGCAACAAAGAAGGAAATATTGTACTGGATTAAAAGTACGAGGCAACCAATTAATTATCCTAACAAAATGAGGAGGCCAGGTCACCTGGGGACATACTGCAAGTTTCATAAATAGGAAGGGCATGATACTGAAGAATGTCGGCATTTGGCCAAAGGGTTAGAAAGGAAAGTGGCCGAAGGCAAGTTGGCAAGGTTTGGAGCGGGAGAACTAAAAGATAAGGGTAAGGAAAAGATGGAGGATCGAGGTAAGAAGGAGGGCGAATCATCATTTGGTTAGAGAGGAATCATCCACATTATTACGAGTGGTAAGTTTAAGAGGAAATGGGACAGTATTACTAGCAGTAGCACCTGGGTTATAATCCTTTAATTTTCATAGGTTTCATAAGTGGCGAAACAATTGTAATTTTTAGTCTTGCCCCTTCTCTTTTCTCTTTTCAAAAATTTGATTCTTCAAAAAGTAATATGTAAACAAAACGGAATATAAAGCAACTTTCAAGTTTGATTCATTTGAGAAACTGGTTTTCAATAAAGAAAGACATAATGTATCAGACTTCTTTAAAACTGACACAACTCGTCGACTTTAAACTTTCAGAAATTCCAATTGATCTTAATAGTACATCAATGATGAATCCGATGTGGCATGAACTTATGGAAGAGTGCGACCACCAAGACATATAATTGAAAGGAGCTTAAAATAAAGTTTTTATAGGAATATAGTTCTCCTTTTATAATTTTGAATCAAAACATTGATATATCTTAGTTCAATATGCAAATAGTTTATACTAAAGATAATGAGTTGAAGTTCCAAAATTTTTTTTATCATGGCCTCTAAATTGTTAGATTCAGGCTTGCTTACTTGCATATTAACTATATCCATATCCTTCCCTGCATTAGCACATATAAGATACGGCCTTTGATAAATACGGTAACTAATTAGAACTTTTGAAACTTCAATACTCTTTTTAGTGTTTAGAGTTATAAACATAAACGCTAGCAAGTGCAAATTCCAAAACAAAAGTTGTCTAATAACTTATTTGGATGAGAAACAAACAAAAGATAGGAGAAGCAAATACAAGGCTTAACTTAAAACTTATATAAATGTAAACAAAAGCTTTAATATTGAGTAACCATTGTTATCAAACACTACTTTCCTGTCATAAAAGTAGGTTGGACTTACAATCAATCATTGAGCAACCATTGTTATCAAACAATACTTTCCTGTCTTTGTCACAAAGTTGTGCAACACTTAGTAGTTTGAATTTCATTCCTTCCACTAGAGACACATCTTCAAAGTTGATCTCGAATCCAATGGTTCCTTGTCCAATGATTCAGCTGTTTTAATTTTCTCCAAAGCTCACTTTGCCTCCCTTCTTTCCGGGTTAAGGTGATAAAGGACTTCTCATCACCTATCATATGCCTCAAGCATCCACTATCAATGCAGCAAATGTAGTAATCTTTTTCTCATCCACTAATGGAATGGAAACACACAGCTGTCTGGGGAGCCAAGGGGGAAGAGAAAGTTCGCCCACTCATATTTTGGCAAGTTCGCTAGGGATTAAAAACTGATTTTTCGAAAATGTTTTCCAAAAATTGTTTAAGACAAAATAAAGAAAGGGATATCGATCCAAATGTCATTCCTTGAAATAATTCGCCCAAAAGATAATTGTTGGTCCCTTATGGCTTATATAACATGTGTTAGAAGGGGGTGAATGACTTTTTATGTTAAAGTTGTGATTTAGTCCATTTTAAAAATCACCCCTTGTGATCAGCAAGAACTGGGTCTTACTGATGTGACACCTTTGCTGATGACTTGATCATTCAGCGAGTTTATCTCTGCTTTAGGTCTAGATCTAGTTTGCGCTGATAATCAGTATGAGCAAGGGTGGTTAATTTAAAAGAGATAGAGATAAGGAAAACTTCACTCAGAGATTTCATCCTGGTTCAAGAGCCTGTGCCTACATCCAGTCCCCGGATACCCTCTCCGAGATTAAATCCACTAGTGACTCCTTATCGGCGGAGAAGCCTTCATACAGAGTTTTGTCGATTACAAAGTACCTTTCTCTATAACCTAAACTCTAACCCACTGATTGGATACCCTCTCCAATCAGTCTGCTCAATTTTTAAAAAGAAAGAGTTATCACAGAAGTGAGTAAACTATTACAACGGATGTAAAAATGTGTCAGTTCTAATCTCTCTCGAATGATCAAACAGTGAGCTTTGAAAATTACTTTGAGCTTCGATTTTGACAGAGTTTCGGCTTCAGTAATTTTCTTGGTGATTTTGGTCTTCGAGTCTTCATCCTTTTATAGTGGATTTCTTAAAATAGCCATTGTGAAATTATAATGGTAGGAATCCCTAATTTCTGATTAGAGAATTAACCGTTTAGACACAGAGCTCCCTTTAATCCAAATATTAATCCTTGATAAAAACTTCTTCTACAATCCATTATATTTTAAAATTAAGGAAATTTAGATCAATGCCGCGATTTGATTGGTTCTGAATTTTGTCAGATGGTTTTCCTCGTAGTAGGTACTTCGTGTTGCGGTGTCAGATGCACAGTTTTGTCTTATTCCTTTTTGCGCCATACCCCTTGTCAGATGCGCCTTTTTATAGGAAGAAACTAGTTGTCAATAAGACAAACTAGACTTTTTGCACGTGACAGACCTCTTCTTCATTCAACGCGTTTTATCAACAGCGCGGGATTCTATCAGCGAGACTCCTTATGCTTGCCAATCTGTGAAACTCCATTCGCTGAGATGTCCTTACCAGAGCAAAACATTACTGTCAGCGGACTTGGGCTTCAGCGAGACTGGTCCAACAATAATGAAATTGATTGCATCTGTACTTTGCATGAAGGTCCCCATGTCCTTCAAGGGTTGCTAATGCTCTTTATGCCCTCCTTTTTGTTTGAAAAGACTCAGCGTCGCCTGGTTATGCCAATTTCTTAAGGGAAAAAGGCTATGTAGACACCTTGTATACACAAACCAACTCGCTTTAACCTGCCAAGATTATCGTGGCCAGGTATATCTAAATAGTGAAAGGATCGCTT
>CAOJBJ012685374.1:0-11931 GCA_948291685.1 Euphorbia celastroides
AAGAACCTTTTCTCTGCCCCCTGCATACATATAAAGAAAAAAACACATCCGTTTCACTAATGTATCAAGGCTGAATGTTTACTTTAGTACCTAAATTATACTAAAAAATCATCTCAGGTACCTAAATTATTAAAATGTCCCCATAAGTATCTCAACTTTCAAAAAACGCACCATTTCACTACTTCAGTGTCACGTGTCAACTTTTGGTTGGTAAGTAAAAAATCAAAGTTTCACTTTTTTGAAAGTCAAACTCACCAAATGTTGACACGTGGCACTAAGGTAGTAAAATGATGCACTTTTTGAAAGTTTGAGGTACATACGGAACATTTTAATAGTTTGGGTACTTGAGAGGATTTTCGGGTATAATTTAGATACCAAAGTGAGCATTAGGCCATGTATCAATTCAAGTCTTATAATTCTACATGTACAATTTTTAGATTTAGAAGTTTAGGTTTAGGACCTTTAATAACTAACATTGCTTTTACTAGTGGCGGAGGGAAGGGGGGAGAGAAAGGGGAAGTGCCCCCGATTGTCAGAAAATCAAGTATTTTGGCGGTCTTTTCCTCCCTCAAACATGCGAAATTCGTTTTTTTAAGGTAAATTCGATTTTTTTATATAAATGTACCCTCCCGGACTTCCAATCCTGACTCCGCCATTGGCTTTTATCAATTATTAAAAAATCGTGAAGTGCTAGTTGCACATTAGATGGCCTTTGGGATCCGGTAGAAATCAATCAAATATGTATTTTACTTTTGTAAACTGTATTGAACTGTAAAATATTTTTATAGGAAAATATTTTTCAAATTTTTGATGTTTGTTTGACTTGAAAAATAAGTCAAGACTTGAAAAATAAGTCAAGAGACAACATTTTCTTCGTCAATAGGAAAATGTAATAGAAAAACGAGAAAATATTTTTACATTCAAAAAGTGATGGATATATTTTTTCTTACTTTTTTACCTCATTTCTTCCACTTCTTCAACACACATCAATAAATTAAACTTATCACGTTTTTCATCTCACCACCACCACTTGCTCCACCACACACCACCGTCTCCTCCTCATCCTCCTCCATCCTTTCACCACCACCACTAGCACTTTCTCCACCATTATTATCATTATTTCTTTCATTCTATTATCACTACCTCTACTTATTTCATTTCATTGTTGTCATAATTTCCACTCCCACCATCATCATCACTACCATCACTCTTTCACTCCACTCCACTACTTGCTCCATCCCCTCCACCATCACCTCTGCCATCACTTCTTTCATTCTATTGCTACTGTTTACTCCATTTCTCTGTTGCCATCACCATCACCGCCATCATCACTTCTTCCACTCCACCATCATAACGAATCAAAACAATTACTCAATCATGATATCAAATACTTGTTACCAAATACTATTCATTTTATTTATGAACCGCTTTTTCATGAAAATTGTATCCAAAAGTAACCATAACGAAACAAAACAAATACTCAATCATGATATCAATGAACGAGAACCGATTCAATAATCGGTTAAGGCCCAACAGAGGCCCACAAGCCCAAAAGGTGCACAAGACAAACTTGGGACCTGATGCAGGGAATAAAACCATCAAAGCTAACGTGACGTAAGCAGACAAATGAGGCTCAACGGATTCCGATATGGCATAACCATATCATGATATGAATTTCACCCGTGCAAGATCTCTGCACACCACTACTAGGGCCAATGATTTCCTCACTCTTTATAAGAACGAATGAACAATAGAGATGAGGGTACATTATTTTCACCACTTTCATTATCTTCTCTTCATTCTCTGTGTTGATCCTTTGTGGGCCTGATTATGGGTCAGAGGGGGGTGAATGACCATTTTTTCCGCAGAATTTGGTTTGAGTGAGTGAATCACTTTGTAGAGCGAATACTTAAGAACCGAAGACAAAAGTGATTTCAGAACTTAGTCCGATAGATGCTAAAAGTGATTATGCAAACAATTTCAAGATAAGTAGATTTGAATTAAAAATTGCAAACACTTGATTTTATCTCGTTCAGTCTTCCACCTACTCCCATCCTTAAAATAAATTCAAATCAATGTCATCTCTTATGATTAGAATAAGCATCATCTTTTTGGGAACCCGGTCCGATTCTAATTAAGTTTCGATCTTTCTCCCATAGATTGTAAGGATCTGATTCCAACTAACATCGAGTGTGTTGCTTGATTACCCCACCCTTAGTAATCAAAACCAACTCGAACTCTTAAGGATAGGATATTCTTAAGGGCTAGATAGAAATATAATCAAACTCAAGATCCTCAAAGAAGTAGACTTAACATAAAATTGTAAATCAAATACGACTTAGGGTTTTGAATTAAAGTGTAAATAAAACTCACCTAGACTTAGGACTCTACTTAAACTTCAATAAATCCTTCGAAATTAGGGTTCTTATCCGAATCCGAACTCATTATTTGTATAACTCTAGAGCCCCCATGTGTTAGGATTTCCAAATTGGTTACAATTACTTGGTTGAGATTATCGAACTAACTCCGCGATGCATACCCAAACCCTAGGTTTAACTTCAAGAAATTAGATCAATAATCTTAGTTTGTCACACGTGGAATAAGTAAGCAAGTCATCTGAACCTAATCTTTGGTTAAGTGTTGTTGACTCCTTTCTGGAGGGTTTGACGGTACTATATTTTAATTTTCGATAGAGCTGAATCAGGTGACAATTCCAACACTTAACTCGAGCTTAGGTTCGGGGTAGTTTTTAACTTAGTTTTCAAAATCGTTTTTCAACCCATAGTTCCTGGCAAATCGGACAGCTCAATCGAAATTCCGTAAGAACGAGGGAAAAAAAGGAATTGTGGGAAATCAATAGGAAATGTCGGAACTTATGAAACTCGAATAAAACATCGCTCGCTCACAGGTCTATTATCGTAGCAAAGCATTGAAGGATGCATATTTGAGATATCTCGGCTTGAAAAAGCTGCGCATGTTGTTATCATAGTTTCGCAACGACTCTGCCACTATTTCCAGAGCCACACCATAATAGTGAGAGCTAATCTCTCTCTCAAGAAAACACTTCAAAAACCAAAAACTACGGGCAAAATTGCAGAATGAGCTTTGAGGTTGTCTGAGCTCAACGTCCGCTTTAAGTCAAGAAAAGCTTTCAAGGTCAAGACGTTGGCGGACTTCGTAGTGGAGGCTCCCCCAGAAGAGCGAGTGAACCTCCTCGACGATGTTTGGACAGTGTACATCGACGACAACTCCTACCAAGAGCATGGATAAAATGATATTCAAATGATCGGACTCAAAGGTGCGTGCATTAATCAAGCAATTCACCTTTTATGGAAGGCTACGAACAATGGAGCGGAGTACGAAGCCTTGTTATGGGCACTGAAAGCAATCAAGGCTATAGATCCTAACAGGGTTTGGATCCGTAGTGATTCTAAGATGGTGGTAAACCAATTAGGAGGATGATACGACCTGAAACCCAGTTATGCAACAATTCCTGCTCAAGGGCGGGATCTCCTCAAAGGCGAGGTCTACATTTTCTATTATTTTTATTCCACTCTAAAAAATATTTATTCTCATATTCTGTCAGCTAAACTAAAAAAACTGTTTTTATGAAGAAATGAAATCCGGAAGAAAAACATTGGAGGATATTTGGTGCATAATAAAGGGTGAAAATGATAGAGAAGAGAGGTGGAATTTGGCATAAAGCCATGTGGGGTTTATCATGAAATGATACTTTTGTAGTTTTGCCATTTCATCTTTTTAATTTAACCAATTAATGGGATTATTTTTGAATTATGAGAAATTCATGTCTTTGCTTGCACATGTCGTCCACCGTATACTTTTATGCTATGAATTATTACCCCTCAATTTGTAATAATTGGAACAAAGCCATATGTATGCATGTGCCTTCTTTTCTTGGGATTTTCTCTTCTTTTTTTCTGTGTTTGGTAACAAGTTATTAATTTAAGACAATGATTGTTCACACCATATTGTTTTTGGTTGGGACCCTTTCTTTTATTTTTTTCTCACAGAAACTTCCAACTTGTCTATTTTTATTTTTTTCTTTACATTTCTTCTAAAATCCCTAACATAGTAACGTAAAGAGATTCTCCTTATGCCAAAATATTCATATTTGTTAATTAGTGAACATTTTAACACTCATTAGACGGAATAAGTTATATAATTCCATGCATGCATATTCTTTATATTCAACCAATCAATCACTATTTATATGTTGAAACTTTAACTTTTGCTTTATTTATTTCCTAATTTAGTTCTTAAAAGAATATACTTTTCCAGGAAAAAAATGAAAATAATTGAAATTGTAATTTTTTAAAAAAGTTTACCACTTACAATTTACATTGAATATAAAGAAAAATTCTTACCCCATCTGAAATGTAACTCGAATCTAAAACGTTTAGAACTCAAAGTTCAGTCTTAAACATCAGTAGCTAATTAAATACTAATCTCACCCACTTAAGAATAACAGAAGAAAGAAAGAAAGAAATCATGACAATACTACATGGGCAGAAAGAGAAGATGACCTTCTTTACTACACTTCAACTCATGTCTCAATATTATATTTATCGATCTCATTTATTTAACGAAAATTTATTAGTGAGGTTAAAGCATTAACAAACCATCAATTTAAGAATAAGTAGATAGTCTCAAATGACAAATCATTATTATTGTAAGTATATCATTACTTATAATCTTGTTTCCAAGCCATCTTTAATCGTTACCAATCCCGATTAGCATCAGTAATCAAACTTAAGGCAGAAAGAAACCTGTGAAAAATTAATAATATGAAGATGAAGTGAATAAACCCTTAATATTGTTTACGAGGCCTCAAAAATTAGAAACAAAAGTCGAAATCCTTTTGAATTTGAAGAGTTAAAATGAAGAAAAGAACAATGGAAGAAGAAGAATTGAACCATGGGGTAAATTAATAGGATAATCCACATGGGTTGACTAATAAGAAGAAAGAATTATTACCTGAAAACACATTCTCTCCATGTTTTGATGTCTCCAATGATTCAGAATAAGTACAAACCTTTCCAGTCAGTTCACTGCTCTCTCTTAGCTGGTTCAGATTCCAAGAACCCACGAATTCTAATCATTCCATTAATTAATTCCTCATCATTAATTAATCATCAATTATGGCAACATCCATCTCCGAATCATCATCTCTCTTTTCATATAACCACACCTCTGTACCATTCTTCCTCCTTAGAGTTGAAAAAGATAATGTCACACCTGTAGAACATAATCTAATTAAACAACAACAAAATGCAAACCCGGTTGCTGTTTTTCTCTGGTCTCTTTCTTGTTCTTGTTGGAGGAGTTCAAGCTACACAGTCTGGTGAACTCTCAGCTCTCCAGTCCCTGAAATCGGGCCTAATCGACCCCTCGAATCACCTCAAAGACTGGACTAATCAATCGAGCCACTGCAACTGGACTGGAGTCCACTGCAACTCCAATGGCTTTGTTGAAATGCTCCAACTTTCCAACATGAATCTCAGCGGCAAAATCACAGACCAAATAGGCCGATTCACCAGTCTTGCTTTCATTGATATTTCTTGCAACGAGTTTGCCTCTTTGTTGCCTGAATCTTTGGGGAATCTGACAACGCTGAAGAGCATTGATGTGAGCCAAAATGACTTCATTGGAAGTTTTCCAAAGGGACTTGGAAGAGCTGCAGGGTTGACTTATGTCAATGCTTCAAGCAACAATTTCTCTGGATTTCTCCCTGAGGATCTCGGCAATGCAGCTTCTCTTGAAGCCATTGATTTTCGAGGGAGTTACTTCGAGGGTTCGATTCCTACTTCTTTTGGGAATCTGCAGAATTTGAAGTTTCTGGGTCTTTCTGGCAATAATCTGACGGGCAATATCCCAAATGAGATAGGCCTGCTCACTTCTTTAGAGACTGTGATTCTCGGTTACAATTCTTTTGAAGGAGAAATTCCCAAAGAGATTGGGAATTTAACCAATTTGCAGTACCTTGATTTTGCTGTTGGTACTCTCAGCGGTCAGATTCCTGCGGAATTGGGGAAACTGAAGAAACTCACGACCGTTTATCTGTATAAGAACAACTTCACCGGGAAGATCCCGCCGGAGCTCGGCGGAATTACAGCGCTCCAGTTCCTGGATCTGTCGGATAACCAGATCGCAGGCGAAATTCCGGCGGAGATCACGCAGTTGAAGAACTTGCAGCTCTTGAATCTGATGTGCAACAAGCTGACGGGTCTAATTCCAAGCAAAATCGGCGAGCTACCGAAATTGGAGGTTCTTGAGCTGTGGAGGAATTCCTTGACCGGCCCTCTGCCGGTGAATCTCGGGCAGAATTCGCCACTGTATTGGCTAGACGCGTCGTCGAATTTGTTATCCGGCGAAATTCCGCCGGGGTTATGCAAATCCGGCAATCTCACCAAACTTATCCTCTTCAACAACTCTTTCAGCGGTCCGATTCCGGCGGGCCTCTCTGCGTGTGAGTCGTTAGTGAGAGTCAGAATCCAGAACAATATGATCTCCGGCAACATTCCGGCGGGATTCGGGAGTCTGCCGATGCTTCAGAGGCTAGAACTGGCCAACAACAATTTCAGCGGCCAAATACCCGACGATATTGCTCTGTCCTCTTCTCTTTCATTCATCGACATATCCCAAAATCGCCTCGATTCTTCTATCCCCTACAACATTCTCTCTATTCCAGATCTGCAGACATTCATGGCCGCCAACAACAATCTGGATGGGAAAATTCCGGATGAGTTCCAAGACTGCCCCTCTCTCTCATTGCTCGACCTTTCGACCAATCGTTTCTCTGGTACTATCCCTGCCAGCATCGGTTCCTGTCAAAAGCTGGTGACTCTGAACCTCAAAAACAACCAGCTCACCGGAGCAATCCCCAAAGCAATATCTGTTATGCCAACTCTCGCCATTCTTGACCTCTCCAATAACTCTTTAGTCGGCCGTATACCTTCCAACTTTGGGACTTCCCCTGCTCTCGAAATGGTCAACTTGTCTTACAATAAGCTCCAAGGCCCGATCCCCTCTAATGGCATCTTCATGACCATAAATCCGAATGATCTGAGAGGGAACCCCAGTCTTTGCGGGGGCACGTTTCCACCGTGTTCTTCAACTTTCTCAAACCCGATCCAAAGAGAAAATGCTCGGGTTCATCGCATCTTTATTGGACTTATTGTTGGGGTTGTGGCACTCGTGTCTCTAGTAGTTGCATTTGTCATCTCTAGATGGATGTATAAGAGATGGTACTTATGTCACCATTTGTTCCAGGATTACTTTAAGAAAACAAGCTCTGAGTGGCCGTGGATCTTAGTAGCGTTCCAGCGAGTGGGCTTTACTACAGGCGACATATTAGCCAGCATAAAGGAGTCGAACATAATAGGCATGGGAGGGACGGGCATTGTCTACAAGGCCGAAGTCAGTCAGCCCCACGCAGTGGTTGCGGTCAAGAAGCTGTGGCGAACCGACACCGACATTGAAAACGGCGATGACCTTTTCGCAGAAGTCAGCCTGCTCGGCAGGCTCAGGCACCGCAACATAGTGCGGTTGTTGGGTTACCTACACAACGAAACCGACGTGATGATGATATATGAATACATGCCCAATGGAAGCCTTTGGGCGGCCTTGCATGGGAAAGAAGCGGGGAAGCTGTTGGTCGACTGGGTATCGAGGTACAACATAGCGGTTGGAGTTGCCCAGGGCCTCAACTATCTCCACCACGACTGCCGTCCCCCTGTCATCCACCGCGACATCAAGTCCAACAATATACTGCTCGATGCAAATGCTGATGCAAGAATAGCCGATTTCGGGTTGGCAAGGACTATGAGCCACAAGAACGAAACGGTCTCCATGGTGGCCGGATCTTACGGATACATTGCACCTGGTAAGTTCGTTGAATACATCAGTAGCTCCCTCAACTTACTGACGCATTATGTTGGCTTGGATTTTTACTAATGTTCATGCGTTGTTATTGTTACAGAATATGGATACACTCTAAAGGTGGATGAGAAGAGTGACATATACAGCTTCGGGGTTGTACTGTTGGAGCTTGTAACAGGGAGAACACCCATGGACCCGGCTTTTGGAGAAGCAACGGATATAGTGGAGTGGATAAGAAGCAAGATCAGGAACAACAGAGTGCTAGAGGAAGCACTGGATCCCAGCATTGCAGGGGAATGCAAACACGTGCAGGAAGAAATGCTGCTTGTTCTTCGGATCGCGGTTCTTTGTACAGCTAAGAACCCGAAAGATCGACCATCTATGAGAGATGTCATTACAATGCTTGGAGAAGCAAAACCACGACGAAAAAGCATATGTCGTGATGGAGTACATAATCCTAGTAAAGAAAAACCGATTTTTAGCAATTCTCCAGTAATAGGCCTTCTGTAGAAACAAACTTTTCAGGCTGCATCATCTGTAATTTTCTCTTTTTCTTTTGCCACTTGTAAATCATTTTTTTTTACTGAAATTGACCTTTGATCTGCTGCAGGAAAATTGCAGATAGAACCTGCATAAACTAATCATATTACTTGTTGAATCATCAATAGAATATAGTTGGTCACATGCCTTTTTATAGTGAAATCCAATATAATGCTGACAGAAGTATTTGGTGATACGATTTTCTTTACAAAAATTAGAGTGCGTGACTTCAGTAAACTATTTGTTGATCTCCAAGACCTGGAACCTGGAACATGCTATATTACATTGTAAAGGGAGTTACACCATTTGAGTCCAGCTTCTACTTACTTGGATCGGTATCCTAGCAGCAACACCCTCACATTTCTCCATTTTTCGGCTCGTCATCTTACTTGGGGTTTCTTTTTTAAAAAACGTAACAATTGTTGATTTCATTTTTTTTGTCTCGGATTTGATTATGGACTAACTTTCTAACCTTAACTCAAGGTTCATTTTCATTATACTAATATTGAGAGAGGGGGGTTTTAATGTAGGGTATAGGCGGTGTCGGTGTGTGTCGTCTTCAACACGATCTAGTTAGGTTGTGTAAGTGGCAGGCCAACGAGTATGCCACTAATATCTCTTTTTCTCCCTTGTTTGGAAAAAAGTATATTTTTTAAAAAACTCTTTTGCTTAAATGTTTTTGAATTGCCGAAATATTTCAATTCTCTTAAATCCATTTGCTCAAAACGAGTCACTGAATTTTCGGAAATTGAGTTATAATATGGCCTCTAAAAATGCTAATGAATTTGTCATGAGTTTTATGACAAGATGGTTTGTTGGATTGAATTAGAACCTGATAACCGAAATTAAATTTTCTCGGGGTCTTGTTTTATACATATCTGAGATTTTCGCCATTAAATCCAATAACTAATCTCTTTTAGCACGTAGGCACCTTAGAGGTTGGCACAAATGATCTAACGATTTAAGGCTGCTTTATAGTGAAAGCTAGAGATAAATTTCTAAGACATTTTGATTTAAGGATGAGTGAGTTTTTTTCCACTCAATCAAACCCTTCAGATTTAGTTGGAGGATCTTCAAAATTGTATTGAAGTAAAGTGAGTCTGATTGAGGTTGAATTGATTTGTATTTAAGTTTATTGGAATAGGATTGAATTCACCACTTAAGCTAAAGTGAAATATAGTTTATTTGATATGAACTAGAGGAGGTGAAAGTAAAAACGACAATAGTAGCAAATGAGGTGTGTGAAATGGGATGGTGACTATGATGTTGAAAGCGAACGATGATCGGTGATAACAACAACAATAATGAGAGTGGACAAGAGAATGTAATAAAAATGACATAAATATGTGTTATTTTTATGATAAGATATTATGAGTATTTTTATATCATTTTTCATAAGAAAATATTTTTCGACGTGTTTCTCCTGAATAAAGCAAAGACGAGAAAATTTTAAAAACCCTCTTTAGAAGCAAATAGAGCCTGAATATTACTTGAATCAAATCATATTATTCCTATAAAAGAAAATGATATTATAAAGAAACAACAAAAGAGGTAGTAATTACGTTCGATCTTCTAAACTGAATTTGGACACTAAAACGAGGCGAAAATGGAGTAAAAAAACACGAGACGACGATATACGAGTGAGAAACTTGCTAAAAACAGGCAATACCATTCCGATGTCAGATCGTGTGCAATCCTGTAATATCCGAAAAGTCCTCAATACAAATGCATAATTACCGGAAACACCACCTCTCGCAATAAACCAATACAAAATCCCCACTTTCAATTTTAATTTTTGTATTTTTCCCTGTAAAGAAAAATACCATATTACAAAAATTTCTCCCTCCCCCAAAACCCAGATTCTTAACTGCCCTAGATTCTGAGGTAAGTGACCAAACTCCATCCCTCTTTCGATTGATTTCACTATTTGTTCCTTCATTTTGTTTTAGCTTTGATGTATTGGGTTAACTTTAGTTGAACCGAGCAAAAAATTAGGAGCTTTACAGGCGCAGAATCGCTCCACTGTTTTGCCGGTTCATTTATGTTTGTTTATGGGTCTCTTTGGTGATGTTCAATGAATGTTGATGCTTCCTTGTCGTTCTTTTAATGAGTGGAAATTTTTTGAAAGGTGGATCAGTTTTATTTCATTTTTATGGAAATGCTTTTACTGTGCTCATCAGTGCTGAAACTGAATATTTTCTTTTTATGAAATTGAGGTTGAAAGTATGTCTTGCACTGGTGAGTTTAGATTTGCTTGCATCTACAGGGGTCTTGTGTTTTGTTTGAAATTGTGCTAAAATTATATCTCATTCTTAGTCAATTTTTATTCCTGTGAAGTGTGTGTGAACTTAAATTTCTAATGTGGTTCAGAACTTAATCGCTACGATTGTGCCACGTCCGCTGCTGATGTGGCAAGATCATAGCGGTTTCGAGCCACTATAGGATGTCTATATAAACTGAGAGAGATAGGTAAAGCTAGGGCTTTCCTTTCCAATTCTGCCTGTGCTGTAGGTAAGTTGAATGAGGTATAGCAGTTTAGTTTTGCATCTAATTCCTTGCTTTTGGTTTGCAATTCGTTTTGTTATTGTCTTCATACTTGGGTTGTATTGCAAATGTTTATAGCTTTGTTGATGGAAAAGAATCAAACTTGGCTGATTTTTCCATAACTGGATTTGGTATGTGTGGAAAGAGTTGCATGATTATACATTCATTGCGCTTCGTTGAATAAGTGGATTACGGCCAATTTCTAGATTTTTTTATCCCTCGTAACTGAAATGGATTTGCTTTTCGATTTTCGAACTAAGGAACTACCTTTTATGGGGTAAGATTGCGCTTTCAAAATGAAATTGAAAGTTATGGGCAAATCATGGGAATCTATCAATATTACAGGGTTTTCACTTATAATGGGTCTAAGGAGATGTCGATTTAGTGGAAAGTTAGGCAGCGGCTTTATGTAAAAAATTGTTTCTTAGCCAATGGTTGATTCAATTTTTCTTAGTCATAATATCTAAATTTGAATGGAAATTGTTCTAGTTTTAGACATTGGCAAGGATCATTCTAGGCATCGGATTATCTCTGGTAAATTTGTTCTTGCAGGTATTGTCTTGGAGAATACTTTTAGTTTATTCAAGTCGGAGAAGATGGAAGACAATCATGAGCTAGTTGAAGATATAGAGGGTGCTTCGAGTGATTCTTTTATTGTTGATTCTGATGATGCTGAGCCTTCTTCATCTGGACAAGATGAAGGAATACAATTAGGGGCAAGTATTTTCATCGCTGTAAACACTTTTTTTTTCTTTGTTTATTCTGATTTCCATTTGCTGCTCAAGTAATAAACTCAATTATGTGAATATTTCTCATTTGGTTTTGATTGCTCTAGATATGAATGTGTATTCAATATTTAGTCTAAAAGTTCAGATGAAGGGGCCACCAACTGAATAGTTGTGTTAGGTTCCACATTTTGATGATTTGGGATTGTGGGGTCATTGAATG
>CAOJBJ012685524.1:0-12994 GCA_948291685.1 Euphorbia celastroides
TTTGAATTGTTTGCTTACGTCCTTTCTCAGCGCGGCTTTATATCAGCGAGTTCCTTCCATATGCTTATGTTGACGATCTACTACCGCTGAGAGTCCTTTTCAGCCAGAGCAAAACTAACATCAGCGAGCTGTCCCTCCAGCGTGACTTTTGTATCAGCGAGGCTGGTCTAACAGAGTATATTGCAGACAAGTTCAGATCTTGGTGATCCAGTTGTTGCTGAGAGAGGGGGGCCAAAGCAAGTATGCATTTTTTTTTTAACTTTAGTGTTGCCACAGTATGAAATTGGTTGTTCATAGCACTAAACAATAATTATAAGTGTTGATTTACAAGTTTTCTTAAATTATTTGGGGATACAAGAGTTAACAACAAACGACTATATATGAACAACATCAAGAGATAAACTGTTTCTTCATTTACGTTGTTCTACACTTGATAAAGAAAGACAATTTGGTATAATAAACAAATACTAAAAAAATACACTTATAATATAGTCTGCAATGAGTGAATTGTATGCGATTTCATGATATTCATATGTTTCCAAGCTTTATTATTTCTTGATTAAAATTAAAAATATCTTTTCTTTTGTTACATTAATTAGATTTTTTTGTATAGCAGATAGCAGCTGAGGATGGCGATCAAGTCGGGCCTAGACGCCAGGTGTTATATCCTATAATTAGGTTTTTTCCAATTGAATTTTTTAATATATAATTAATTTATAGTAGTTTAATTTGATATTTCAATATGATTAAATATAAAATAAAAAATAAGTACTTAATATAGTATATAAGTACATATCATAAATAAATTGTTATTATTTGGGATCAAGCAGAGCTCAGGTATTTAAAAATCAAGTTCTCTCGATTAAATTTTTTGATTTAGCGAGTCTAAGTTCGGACTGAAACTTGAACAAAAACACGTGTCCAAGTCCAGTCCATTTAAGGAAAGCTCTCGGGTCTGTTGAGTATTTCATTCCATAAACATGCCTGAATTCC
The DNA here is from genome assembly GCA_948291685.1 of Euphorbia celastroides. Taxonomy (NCBI): domain Eukaryota; kingdom Viridiplantae; phylum Streptophyta; class Magnoliopsida; order Malpighiales; family Euphorbiaceae; genus Euphorbia; species Euphorbia celastroides. The sequence continues at coordinate 994 of CAOJBJ012685524.1, forward strand.
GGCTAATCCATTTTATACATTTTTTTTACTAAAGAGTAAGTCAATATCATTAATCATAATCAATATCATTTAAAAATACATATGTTGTAGTATTTTAATTTTTAAAGAAAGGGAGAATTCATATATCACAAATAACTCCTTATAATTATAAGGAATATACACCAAAATTATACAATAGTTAATATCCTAGCTATACTATGTTCTACGTTTAACATATATTTATTCCATGCCGTTATTTTAGTTGTGGCCATTTATCCGTTTCAATTCAGCTCTATTTTGTCAAAAGGACATGGCTCAACCAATCAGTTGACTGTGGTTACATTTTAGTTATATAAAACAAAAAGGATTATCTACAGTTATAAAATAACTGTAGAAAAAAGTTTAACCCATATAACATGTTTATTTGAAAATTAATGGCTGAGATTTGTTGAAAGTTTATTCATTAAAAGAAATTATTGTTTACACTTGTGTCTATCTCTCTCATATTACACCTTGCAATCATTGAAGAGGATACCAATTCCTTTACAAAACCCACTCGTGTTGGTAACTTATTGATGGGAGGTATTTCATGTGTAACGAAAAATGATAATCACAATATTTATGAGTATCGATTCTATATCTAAAAGAATTAGTTTTTGTATTTTTTATGTAAAATATTATTTGCTTATATATTGTAGTTTCGGACTTACACGTTCGAACTGGAATTTCCCGAAGATTACTTCCAATCAAAGCTTCAGGTCAAAATCTATAACCCAATTTTTGTTATAAATGTGTATCTTATTTTGAACCGTATGGTTTAATGAATAAGTATGGTTTATTCTATTTCTTTTTATTGTCTCATGAAATTCATGAGTCTCCAAGCTTTATTATTTCTTGAATAACGTTACCAAATTATTTTTTTAATAATTAATCAAATTTTGAAGAGACTGGATTTCGAATCCAAAACCTCTCACCTACACATTAGTAGATATACCAATTGAGCTATCACTCAATTGGTATTACCAAATTATCTTTTATTGTTTTGTTACATTAATCAGATTTTTTGTGATTTATGTGTAGCAAATAGGAGCTGAGGATGGCGATCACGTCGTTGTACCTAGACCGAAGGTTTAATATCCTTACATATATTTAGTTTTTTCAATTGATTTTTTTAATAAATAGAAAATTTATTGTAGTAAAATTTAAAATTTCAATGTGATAAATATAAAATGCAAAAGAAGTATTAAATATAATAACCAAATGACCTTTATCAAGTGGTACACCTTCCAATATGTTGGTGGGAGGGTTCGAAACACAGTCTCTTCAAAGATTTACTAATTATTAAACAAAAAGTATTAAATATAATATATAAGTTTATAGAATGAACAAATTGTTATCATTCAGGTGGGCTTGAGTCGAGTTCGAATATTTATATAAATTCAAGTCCACCCAATTAATTTTTTATGCTTTAGCAAGTCCATACTCGGACCGAAACTTGACTAAAAACATGTGCCTAAATTCAGTCCATTTGATTTGGCTCGACTCTGAATTTTTCCATACTTGAGTTCACATTTATACTATAGTTATATTCTAGTTTAACTATGCGCTGCACTTAGCATCATATACTTATTTCGATTGAGTTCCCTTCATTTGTGACCATTTATTCATTTTTGTCCAGCTCTATTTAGTCAAAATTAAAGGACATGACTTAACCGATCGGTTGACGGTAGTTGCATCTTAATCATACATAATACACTTGTTTTGGTAACTTATTTTGGGAGATATTTCATGTATAACGAAATATGATAATTCAAATATTTAGCAATATCCTTTTTTATCTTTTATAATGGATTTTTATGTTTTTGATATGCAATATTGTTGGTTCATATATTGCTTACATATTGTAGTTCCGCACTTACAAATTTGTACCGGAAAGTTCTGAAGCTCGCCTCCTACCAAAGCTTCAGGTCATATAACCAAATTTTATTATCAAATGCATATAATAGATGTTTTTTTTAAAAAATAATATATATATATATATATAATAGATGCCATATTATATTTAAAATTTGCCTTTTTAATGAATTAGCATGGAGCTAGGAAATCCAAGAGCTAGAAATTAACGGAGCATTAATTAAACCTTCTTCCATCATAATTAAATATTTTAACATTAATTCTCAACCCTTGATTATACTTGTCCCTATATCACTATACATATTCTATTTCATTCTTATTTTTGTAGTTGGCCATATTTTTCATTGTTATAAAATTTATTTTAACGCCAAAATAACTAAATGCAACTATTTAGTATTCTAAACCAAAATGTTTAGAAGGTAAAATTTCATACTCTAAAAGTAAATTATCGAAAAAGTCACCAAACATTCGTGCTAACTGTTCCAGCTCTAAATTTTCTTGATAACATTTCAGGAAACAACAACTCACGGTCACGATAATCTTGAATATGTTCGCGCCCCCCAGGTCTGTGTATATATCTTAATTTTTTATAACAGATATATCTAAATATAACAAAATTGTTTTGATTTATTTATCATTTACTGCAGAAAAGAGTCAACCTCGATGATCAAGTTACTGCTGACAAAGGCAAATCAATACAAGTATTAAATTCCTTTAAACTGCCATTATGTTTATACTTTATACCATACACTTATAGAGCTACTTGTTTCAAAACGTACTCGATTTATTAGGTTCGAGTACTCGTCCATTCTGTCACGTGGAATCGCATTTACTAATTTTTTTCTAGATATACCTTCTTGCGTTGATCAGAACCAAAATTTACTAACGAAATTGTCAATTGGTGATATCAGGAATCGACAAGACCTCCAAGGGTACAACATGTTAAAGGGGTATCCGAACAAAAAATTCAACAAAACAATCAAGTTGCAATTGACATACAAAATCTTGCACAAAGTTTGAGAGACCAACTCGGAATCTTGAATCCTTTATCGGATTTCCTCAGCATTTACCGAGTCCCGGGTCATTTGCGCGATTTAAACGAAAATGCCTACATGCCCCATGCAGTTTCCATCGGCCCATTTCACCATGGTGATTTAAAGCTCGCAACAATGGAGGATGTCAAGAAAAGGTACTTGCAACATTTTCTTAATCGAAACAATGTCACGCTGGAACAATTTTTCGAGGAAACATTGAAGATCGAGTCGAAATTGAGAGGTTTTTATGCCCAAAAAATTGAATTCACTAGTCATGATTTCGTGACAATGATGGTAATTGATGGATGTTTCATGGTTGACTATTTACTTCGATGACATTTTAGAGACTGGGAGTCAAATGATCCGGTTTTCAACAAACAAAGAATGACCAATGCTATAAGGTTTGAACTTTTGTTGCTGGAGAATCAAGTCCCTTCTTTTATCTCGACAAGTCCCTTCTTTTATCTCGACAAGCTTTTCAGCATGTCAAATAATGAAAAGATTCGCAGAGGGTCAATTTCAATGGTCAAACTAGTTCGACGCTTTTTAGAAGAGTCAACAAGATGGGAATGGTTGGCTAAAGACTTTAACAAGGATCAAGAAATTGAGTTACAACACATTCTGCATTTATTGTCGATTTGTTTCTTGCCTAAAGAGCCGCGAAAAGGTCAAGCACTCAAGATTCGCACATTTTTAAGCATTGTGGAGCTACATAGCGCTGGAGTCAAGTTCACATCGAGTTGTAATAGACATTTTATTGGATATACAATTCAAGGATGGAATTCTCGATATTCCAACTTGGAAAATTAATGATCGAATATTGTACGGGAATCTTTTGGCATTTGAGCTATGCGATCCGCCACAACACTATTTAAGTGACTATGTAGCGCTTGTGGATATGTTGGTTAATGTTCAACAAGACGTCGAATTGTTGGTTCGAAACGGGATTATAGAAAAGTTGTTGCAAGATAATCAAAGTGTTGCTGAACTCGTCAACAATTTGGGGAAAAGTAACGTGGTGTACGATCAAGATTTTTATTTTTCAGGTTTGGCCAACGAGCTTAAAAGCTATTGCGAAAGGCCTTGGCATAAGTGGAAGGCAACTTTAAAGCAAGAGTACTTTGTGCGAATTCTTTGATCGTTAGAATTGTCTTGCCAAAAGGTGATTGCAAGCTTTGTGCGTCATTCCTGGAAAGAGATTAATGATCTTGTTATGGAGACTCCTGCTACTCACAAAGAATACCTTGCAAAGGCTACTCTAGAGCCCTCTGCTGTAGTTGAGTGGAAAAACACTTGGAACGTCGTCAAGCTCTGAAAATTATGTCTTGGTACAAGTGATGAAGAAGAAGACTACCACTTCAGGTCAAAAAGAATTTAAATCTTGAATGTTAATCAGCAAATTTTGATCATATGTACATTAATTAAATTTTTGAAAGTGAAAATACACATATTTTCAAAGTTAATTTTACTTTGCCCTCCATCATCATTAAATCAGTTTTTTAACTTTAATTTCATCCAACACATTAAACTAACTTCTCATTCCCTCCTTTTCCTGTGTAGTCCCATCTTCCATGATCATCTCTCTCTAATTAATGATGTTATCACTGCATCAGCGTTTTTTTTTTAATTTTCTTACCTTATTTTGCAATTATCTCAAAAACCGTTAATTTTTATTTATTTACCGCTTTAGAATTTTTTGTTCGTCTCATTTTTATCTTGGAAACGTCATCCATTGTCATATACTTTTTTAATTTTTTTCAATTACTCATTAACTGGTAGTAAACTGGTAGCTACCATGTAGCCTATGAATGAAACTGAAGATTCATAACATCATCATTTTTTGAATTTTTTTACCTTATTTTACAATTATCTAAAAAATTGTTAATTAATTTTATTTGCCGCTTTAGAGTTTTTTGTTCGTCTCATTTTTATCTTCGAAACGTCATCTATTGTCATATACTTTTTTTTAATTTTTTTTTATTTCTCATTAACTGGTAGTAAACTGGTAACTGCTTGGTAGCCAACGAACGAAACTGTAAATTCATAAAAACTGATTTTTTATTATTAATCATTAACTGGTAGTAAATTGGTAGCTACCTAGTAGCCAACGAACAAAACTGTGAATCCATAAAAATAGAATTTTTTTCGATTGCTCATTAACTGATAGTAAACTAGTAGCTACCTGGTAACCGACGAACGAAACTGTTAATTTATAAAAACTGAATTACTTCCTACCAGATAACTACCACCAGATAATAAAAAATACGGACTACAAAATTAAATACGAACTTGACATTCAGTCTTAACTTCGAGCATAGAATGTATTATGTATAACACAATTTAATGAGTACAACTGTACACTCTCTGACCAAATACATACGAGAAGATGCAAAAGGTTTGTCCGATAAATTTTTGAAACATGAAGATGAACTAATGATTCAATAAATACCAGCTATTGCCTCATCATAGTGTTCTAACTTTTCTGCGAGTCTCCCCTTCTAAGTAGAGCCTTCACGTAGATTGACATAAAGATCTTTTTGAGTCTTGTTCTATCCTCTAAATACCCTTTTAGTACCTAACATATTAAAATGAAGTGTAATTTTGCAAAATTATGAAACCACAAAATATGTTTTTGCAAAAAAAATAATCTTCAAAGACGTTTTTGAGAATGAGTGAAACCTCAAGGGAGGTACCAAAAAGACCATTTTAATAGGTCAAGTATTAAAGGGACATTTAAAGGATAGAAGATGATCCAAAAAGGTCTTTATGTCCACATAGATTGGATTTAGTTCTAGTGCTTTTGTGCATTCTCTGATTGTATCCTCATATTTCCCCTAAAACATAATTCAGAAAAATCAAAATCAATGGTTTAAAACTTCTTATAGATAAGAAGTGAATGCTGAACTCAAAATCCAATAAAGCAAGAAATACCACCAGCCAATAAAGCAAGAAATACCAATCTACATATAAATATTACAATGGCACCAAGAAATACCACCAGCCAATAAAGCAAGGGGGTCTCATAATTATGATACTGATGGTGTCTCAAAATCCAATCTATCAGAAAAATAGACTTCAAGGAACAACATTTTTAATGTTCGAAATAATAATTTATACACAAAAGTACAGATTAAATTATTCCGATAATGTTATGTAAAATAAAACATAGAAATCATCAATCGCCTTTATTAGTGCACATAAACTTTCACCTAACAACAAGCGACGCACATTAACAATTTTTATTTGACCAAGATCATTTTTTCTTTACAAATCCATTCCCCTCACCACAAAAAATGCTGCCATCATATGATAATTTTAGTACAGAAAATGGATAACATACCAATTTCAAGAAGCATATACCACGATTTGAGTGACATATGGAACGCAACTCCACTGATGAAGGCACATCAGGAGCAACTTCAAGAGCGCTTTGATATTGCAATAATGCCTCCTCATATAGTTGTTCTCCAAACAGCTTATTTCCTTTCAATTTTCTATCATTTGCTTCTTCCAAAGCTTTCTGTTCCATAAGGAGACAGCACAACAATCAATAATCTTCTCAAGGAATAAAAATCTAGACATGTTCTTGCATTACATCAAAGATAAAACTGTTCTAAAACCGCATACGAATTAAGAACACAAAAAGTAACTCAATATTCACTAAGTCAAACTCAAATGTCAGCAGAGCAATTTGATTTTAAGCAGATTGCATTTTGATTCATAATCATTGTACTTCAACTGCACTCCAAAACTGATTCATGCGCCCTAGAATTCATAGAAAAAATAATAACCAAAATGCACAAAAATGAAATCGATAGGCAAAAGAGTTAATTGCTCTGCTGCCGAGCTAAGACGAGCCGCTTCATAAGTAAGATGTAACCTCAGGCAAACCACAGACGCAACGGGTAACAAACCTGTTGCGATTGGGCGTCGTTTAGCTCCGATTCCGAATTCACAAGTTCCGGCGGTTCTTCGTTATCGCTCAACCCATGTTCACTCGCTGTTTCGAATCCATCAGAGTCGTGACCATGAACATTCGTGGATGATGGTTGAGGTGGTAAAGCAGTGTTGCTTAAATGCGGCGTCGTTTCCGAAGACGAGGATTGCTCTGGATTTGGGGGATTATTGGTTAGGGTCGGCTGGTTACCTTCTTCCTGCGGCACGATCACCACCATCTTCAAGCTCCTTCGCTGCTGATCTGAAAAACTGCACCAACTGCTCAGATGGAATCCGGAGAACCAATGTCTGGTCGAAAACAGTATCAAGATTTGAAGAGATTCTTTCCAAAGCTATTAATAATTTAGTATTTAGTAAAATGAGAAAATTAGAAAAAAAACACTGATGTTTATTTTGGCAAAAAAAAGCCCGTGATATTTAAAATCAAAGCAAAAACCTTTTGATATTTATCTCCGTTAGTAAAATGAGGATCGACGCCTTAACATCGTTTAAAAATGTCTTGTCAGCAGGGGTATTTTTGTCATAACTTGTTTTTAACCCATTTCAAAAAAAAAACATTAACCCTACTCATTTTCCACAAACCTAACTCATATACCCAAACACATAAAACCCTAACCCTAACCCACTAGCCGCCCCCGACGGCACCAAAAATCACCAACGAAACCCTAAAGTCCGCCAAGAACCCAGTCCCGATCTCTCCCCGGCCGTTTTCTCTCCCCCTCCCCCGCCCCCAGCCCCGATCTCTCTCTCTCTTCTCTCCTCTCTGGCTAGAAATGGTGGCGCCGACGATTTCGAGATCTCCTTGCGCCGGCGAATCCAAAAGCTCAATTTCGAGATCGATTTGCCGGCGAGATTCGAACAGATCTCCAGCGCTGATGAATCCAGACGACGGGAAATCGAGATCTGAAACGCCGTCACCTGGAACGCCTGAAACTTACTGGCGTTAATCCGAGACAAAGAGAGAGAAATAGGGAAAGAAAAGAAGAGGGAGGAGAAGTGAGGGAGAGAGAGAGGATCGGCGGCCGGAAAGGAAGGAGAGGGAAGAGGTTGCGGCGGGAGAGGGTGTCGGTCGCCGGAATCGCGTTACGCCGGGGAGTGTTGGTTAGGGTTTTGGTGTATATTAGTATTAGGATAAATGGGTTAGGATAGTGGGTATTTGGGTTTGATTTTAGGGTTAATGGATTATTAGGATTAGAAAAGTGAATTTGATAAAAATGCCCCTACTGACATGGTATTTTTTGACGGTGTTAGAGCGCCGATCCTCATTTTGCTAACTGAGACAAACATCGGGGGGTCTTTTCCTTGATTTTAAACATTAAGGAGTTTTTTGCAAAAATCTGAAACATCAGGAGAGTTTTTTTGTAGTTTTCCCTAGTAAAATTATAATGCAAATGTGGCTTGAATGTAAAATAACAAATATAAAGATTATATAAATTAATAAAAGAAAGTGTTAACATTATAATTTTGTTTTAAAATACAGTTACATATATGACAAACTAAACAATTAGAAAAAGGTAAGGTTGTAAATGAGTGGAATCGAATTGAGTTATGACATGTTGGTGTTCAATTTATTTGAATTTTTTTAAAACATAAGTCGAGCTGGGCTCAGAATAAATTACAAATCCTGTTTAAACTTAACTCGTTTAAAAGTTCATTTAATTATGAGTTATTAACAAACATTTCATTTATTTAATAAATTCCTTCATAAAAATATAAAATTAAGTAAATTAATGATATGTTTTTGTGAAAATGTAAAAAGTGAAAAGTTTTCTTTCCAATAAATATTAATGGTGTAAAAAAAAAACTGAAAAATCCTACTACAACAAAATTAAAATCCCAACTAACACTAAAATAAGTTTTCAGTTGAGTCATATTTAACACATTCTTACGTCAAATTGGCCTGTCAAATTAACTTGCACCAAGATATAAGTAGGTCCTATGTCGAAAAAGTTAGGGTTGTGGTACCATATTCTACTTTTGAGAATTTAGCATAAAATGAATACATTTGTATCTTATATCTCGAATATAATTTTTTTTTTTACTTTTTTATATTTCACCCCAATAACTAATGATTTTTCTTCCATTTTCTATTAGATTGGGATATTTTTTTCATTCAGATTAATTTTTATAACTCTAGTATAGTTATGACTGATAAGATATTATATTTCATACATTAAAATAATAACCGAGCTATTTTGGAGTAGTTGTCGAGCATGTTCACAAGTTCAAGAGTCAAGCTTTAGCTTTCACGTTCAGCTCATTTATTTTTCGAGCTAAAAATTTTGCTCATGAACTGCTCATTTATTCATCGAGTCGAGTCGAGTCGAGCTTTTATCGAATCGAACACCGAACCGAACACGAATTGTTTGATTCATTTATAGCTTTAGAAAGTAAGACCAGAAAAAAAATATTGAAACAATAAGTTTTCAAATGAGAATCATTTATTTTGGTAATCTAATTCTAATATCACCCACAAATAAATCTACATGCTAATTGAATGTATCGTAAATTGAGATCATTCTTTTTTAAAAATTCGAATCACTAAATTTTTTTAAAAATTTTGGAACTCTTAAACCTCTATGATAATTTGGTTTACAAACAATCATTATATTTTGAATTCATTCACGATTATTGATGAAAAGTTAAAGAAATTTATAGGGACAACAGATTTTTTTTACAGTATGGAGATTGACATTAACGAGTGTAATATAAAACTAAGAAAAGGAGAAAACTAAATCGGATGGGCCCACGTATATTATATACAAACTAAACCCATATATATACAACTTTGGGTTAATCTGAGAAATTAGAATGGATAGAATATATTATACTCTGGAGGGGTGAATAGAGTACGTCAAATAATCGCGGAAAGTAAATTGGTGCTAAGACTTTGAATGATGTTTCAAGGTCTTGAAACAGACTGTCAAGTCCTTGAAAATGAAATATATATAAAACAAAAGTAAAGGCAGAAAAGCAATAAATGCACAGCGATATATTCTGAAGTTCGGTCTCTAAATAGACCTACTCTCCTCTTAGGTGTCTCTTAAACCCGTAGGATTTACACGCTTTTTTATTTATATCTCTTTTAGGATCCCAGGACATCCTTAGAAGAGGTAACTTTTTCTTCTATACCCGTAGCTAAACCCGCTACTATACTAGTCAACCCAATTTCTGATATAAGGTCAAAGACTACGCTTCTCTTGTCCTCACTTTGATGGTCAAGTATAACAATATACTCTTGGTCAATTCTCACTCTCACAATATATATAACAATAAGCACAATAGAATAGAATAAACAAGTATATATATATTGAAGGTTGAAGCTTGGTTTCTTTGAGTGATGATGACTTCATTTTGTTTCACATTTTTGCTCTGATATCTTCGCTCCTCATCTCTATTTCTAGCAGCCTTTTCTTTTGCTTAAATAGGCTTGAAAGAATCAACTAGCCGTTGGAGAAGATCACATAGCCGTTGGAAATAATCTCGACATTGCAGGCTTTATTCAAATGTGATTTGATTCCCAAATCTTGACATAAGTGATGGCTGCAATCTTGGATAATAATCAACTGCATATCTTGAATAAATTATATCAAATATCTCGTAATATCTCAAATCAAATCTTTAAAGATAATAGCACATTAAATGAGATATAATGATAAGATAAATTAAGATAATAATTTCACAAATCAAGATAGATATTTTGTTTTGATTCATCATAAATATAGAAGCTAACATACTGGATTCAATTTCGGATTTTTGGTCGAACGTTGTTAAGAAATGAGTTCCTAAATATAAAACCCTTTATATCAATTTAGTTGTTGGAGTTTGATCCATAAACGCTTTAAGTTTGATAGAAGGTCCTTCATAAGATATGTTTAATTGATTTTGTGTGGTATATTATTTTAAGGGTAAATTACACTATTATACAAGTTAGACAAAGTAATTATATAAATAACACCTAGCTAAATTATTCTCATTGATTGACATCTTTTAATTTTATTTACACTCAATACCCCCTTATAAAGCCTCACCTCATCCCCCAATTCATGTTCATATCATTTTCAATTTTGATTTCTCCTCTCCCCCTAACCAACAACAACACCAACTTACTCGACTTCATAATTTTCCATCTTCATCGTCATCGCCGCCGACATCATTGCGCCTCCTCCACCTCTGCCTAATCCTCCTCCTCTTTTTCAATCTTAATTATTCTATCATCTATTTTTCATATTTGCATTTCTTATTCGTTTTTGTTGGATCAGTCTCGCTGATACCTCAAAGCTCGCTGACGCGCCAGCTCGCTGAAGGTCGTTTTGCTTTGGCTCAAGGATTTCTCAGCGAAAGAAGTTCTGCAATAAAGCAAATTATAGAAGTTCATTGATAGACAAAGACGCTGATAAAGCAAAATGCAAATCGAGGAAGCCTTGATCAACCTAAAAAGTAGTTTATCTTATTAACAACTACTCTATTCCGGCAAAAAGGGAAAGATGACAAAGCATGGCCAGAAACTCAAAAAAGGACAAAGACACCAGTCTGACACTACAGCGTGCAGTCTGAGAAATGTCTGAATCCGTGCAGAGCCAATCAAATTGCGACAGCAACCTTAATCTCCTCGATTTCAATTCAACATATTTCCGAAGAAGTTTCATCAACTGCTAATTTTGGATTAAAGACAGCTCTGTGTCAAAACGGCTAACTTACTAATCAAAAATTAGCAAATCCAACCGTTAGAAGAATTCAACGGCTACATTCAGAATCTCTCTATAAAATGAAGAAGACTCAAAGAGAAAGCTATCCAGAAAATTGCTTAAGCTGAAACTCAGTTGAAATCTCTTCTCAAAGTAATTTTCAAAAAAGCTCAATCATGGGTCTGTTGAAATAACTGATTTTTTCGCTCAGAAGTGAAATTAGTTGTAATAGCTAGGTGTGAGGCTTATTCTGTGTTCATTCTGAGTAGACTGAGTGGAAAGGGTATCCATTCAGTGGGTTAAAGTTTAGGTTGCTAAGGAGGGTACTTTGTAACTAGTACAACTCTGTAAAAATCCATTCTGTGAGTGTGAGTTTAGGTTATAGAGGAGGAAATTTGTAGCTGGTACAACTCGAGAGTTTAGGTTGCT
>CAOJBJ012685887.1:0-10036 GCA_948291685.1 Euphorbia celastroides
AAGAGATGAAGTTCAAACTTACATGTTATATTGTTGTATCCAATACATGTTGCCATGTCATGATGATTTCCAACAGGGCCACTAGTTCCCGAATGCAAATCATACCTATAAAAACATGGATGCAAGTCTGTAAATAATGAAAATAAATACAAAGAAAATGTGGCGTAAACTAGAAGAAAGAAGTAAAAGCACTTTGGTCATCTCATGTATGATGAGAATGGAATGGGTGGTGAGGAACAGAAAGTCAATACCATTGCCAACCGATCGACAAGTTATATTAGCAATTAAAGCATGTCTACCATAAAAGTGCAAGCCTGTAATATAGAAGTCAAGTTGAGCGACTTACGATTTGTTCTTTTCAACTGAATGACTAGTGGCGAAATGAACTGAAAGTTACTGAAATAGCACTAAACTTCAGTTAAGTTTAGTTCAGTTCAGGTTCCTTAAGTTTAAGTCGATTCAGTTTCATTAAGTTTCAGTAAATTCCAAATAAGATTAAAGTTCAATAAATTTAGATAAGTTTGATATAAAATTTAATTTCATTAAGATTCAATAACTTTCTATTAAATTTCAGTCAATAAGTTCAGTTCGGCAACCATTAAGTATCAGTTTAATTTAGTTCAGCCACCCTCCATCTAGTTGAAATGAACTAAAACTTTATTGGATAAATATTAAACTGAACTAAATCTTGTTGAATAAGTACTGCACTAAACTGAAACTCATTGCATAAGTAATGAACTGAACAGAATTGAATGGAAAATAAGTTGAAAATAACATAGCCTTAGCAACCCACCGTCTAACACAGCCATCTCTGTCCACACTGAAGGCCACAGACTCATCCTGGAAACAACAATCCAGAAGTGGAGCTTCACCAGAAGCTTCTAATCTAAGCACCGTCTCATCCACATCATATAATCTAAGATTCTGCAGCATAAGAAAAAAAGTAGACAATATACCTGTACTAAAAGACTTTGTACTCTTCTAAAGTAAAACGGAAGAACTGGAAATAAAAGGTCTAAGAAACAAGGTCATATTTTAACTAGAAATTCATCCACAAATCAAGAATTGATTGCATACTCACGGAGTCCCAAGAAGAAATAAGAAGATTATTGGACGTAGGCGCAAACTGGACCCTGGAAACTGCATCTGCTATTGGGGTTTGGAGATGTAAACTGTCAAATGCAGAATCGGTAAACATATCTACGAGAAGCTCCAAAATTAAATTGAATGGAAAAAAGCAACTATTGAGGACTGGAAACAGAAAAGCATACCTCATATTCTACGGAAATTGATGACAAAAGAGAGAGAATTGTCGGAAGCTCAAGTTCAATATCGCAATGTAGCAAAAACCCTACAGAATGAAGCTTAACGGACAGTGAATTGCGGAGATCTGGTGGCCAGAAGAGAAGAGAGCAATGGAGAAATTAGGAGTTGGAAATACGGAGAAGCGAGGTCAAATTGGATAGTCGAAGTGAAGAAGGCGATAGGAGAAGTGTGAGAGAAAGAAGCAGGTTGAAAGCTCAGTTGGATGATTGATGGAACCTATTTCAAATTCCAATTTGCCCGCCGCTCCTATTTCGCTCTTTCAACCAACATACATATAATTGAAGATTTGAAACTAATATTTTCATTAATGCCACCCAATTGGGGAATCCATTTACATATTCCAAGTTTCCAACATTGATTTCAGTTGTAAATCTCTCGAGTCTGTTTTCATTAATTTATGAGAGTGAATTAAGCTTGTAGTTGTCTATTTATATCAATGTAGTTGATGTGTCTGTTGTTGTTAGGTATACCGATCAACCCCGCAATGTCACACCCTTGAATATGGCACACAATCCTGATAGGTTCTTAAACAAGTTATAAGATGAGTATGTTCGTTATCTTTGTAAACTTATTAATAGCCAACGTGGACAACGTAAACTGAAAATATGCGAGGATAATATGATTTGAATCCCATTCAATACATTCATTTAGAGGGATTAGGAGGCTTAATTGTGACTAACTACTGAATAAGATTATTTAAATGAAAATACTTGTAAATGTTAAAAATAAACTTATTAACAGTCATAGTGTACTAATAATAATTGTTACTTCGTTTTGTTAGACTAAAAAGATATCTTCTTATAATGAAATTGATATTGACACGCTAAAAAAAAAAGTATTTGAGTGTTTGATTAGATAAATTTCATTATAAATCAATAAATATGATAAACACGACTAATGGATGAAACATACCATATCTCTTGTCCTCAAAACAAATATCAATTAGATTCAACAATTTTGTGAGATAATCACCATGTTATATATATTGAAGAGGCAACTGCAATATATCCCTATTAAAATTGTCATAATACGTAACAACTTAACTATATTATATAAGTGAAAGTTATATCGGCAATATATGAATAATCTCATAAGGTCATACACAAATGAAGAAGTGATTAGATATTACTTGTGCATGCAATGTATAAGATTTAGAAATTAGAGTGTCTAACTGAAAATTTCTATTATATTTATATTTGAAAAAGACTTTCCTATAAACTTTTAAAATATTATGTGCTAATTGTTATACGTTGTTTTCTTCTTGTCATATGTTTCTTGAACGAAGGTCTTCTACATTCGAGAATATTAATAGATAACTTTGACTATCTTTAGGTTATTTGTTTTTGTCCCTTTTAGAAAAACTTTACCCTCCATATAATTATTTTATTTTCTTCTTCATCAACGTGATGTACCACTTGACACACACATAAAAGCGTGTACGAGAAAAGAATACACTTTTTAATATCTTGTATTCAGGGTGAAGTTTATGTTAAATCCGACCTTCTTGTCACGTCTGAGAAAAAAATGCACACATATGGTTATGTGTACGAAAGAGCTTCCAATCTATCAACAAAAGTTTAGTTTATATTACCATATTTTTTCGTCATTTACAGGCGTAGGACCATCCAAATTCAAAAAGAAAATCTATATCAAATTCTTCCTACCTCCAAAGGACCTAAATAGTCTACATTGGCCACAATTACTTGAAGAAGTACAATTTGATCTCATACATATATAAAATAATTACATTTTTTTGTTTGAATACACGATATAATTAAATCACTTTTTTACGAAAAAAATAGTGTATATTTAAATATCACACACACATAGTTATCAATTAATATGTCTCATAATTTTATTTTTAAATTTTACTTTGTAGTTTCTGATTTTATGTTGATTATATTCCTATATATTAATTATCATCTATTCCAGTGGCGGCGCTGAGGGGAGGCGTGCAGCGGCAACCGCCCACCCAGTGTTCGGAAATCACATATATGTGAGGTATTCAGGCGAAGCTTTTGCCTCTGCAGCAAGGTTTCTGCCATGGCTGCGCAAAGAGAAAATTGCAGTGTTCTAGGTTACTGTATCTGATATTTTAACTTCTTTTGAAGTTGGGCATTAAACGATGCCGTTGGCTATTTAAATTATAGCTGCAATGCGTTGTCGTTTCATGGGTATTAAAAATTAAATAAATGTTGACTGGGTTAAATGGAAAACAGGGAATGGTGGGTAAGCCGTAGGGAGGAAAAAAGTGCAGCAAGTCTAATTTGAATTTTATACTGAATAAAATTGTTTGGTTTTTTAAATGATATTTTGGATTAATGTTTCAAAATATGTATTAATGTATATGTTCATATCTATATTTTTAGGAATTTTGGAACATGGAAAATTATTTTATTATACCACCATCAACTAGGAATCATACTCTTATTGACCAAGCTAGTGTAAAGGGAATTCGTGTAGACCAGAAATTTCAGACTAATGGTGCTATTACAGATTTAGTGTTAAGGAAATTAAGTGATAACTATTCATTTAACATTGTTGATCAAAATATTTTTTTATGTTAAATTTCTTTAGCAAATTTTTCGCCCTTGCGATGATAAATTCCTGGCACCGCCACTGATCTATTCTAACCTCGTAAGGGCACTACATGTATGTTGTAAAATATATTATTTCCATTAACCTTTATTAAATAAAGGTAGAAACTGGAATTGATGGCTAATTTGCTAGAGTTTGGTACAAATATTTCAAAAAAAAAAAAAAAATACAAACCTGTAATCGTATTTTTAATTTTTAATTAAAAAAAGAATAGAAAACAAAGAAAGGGGAGAGAGTCAACGCAATAGCAACTTTTGCAGATAGAAAGGAAAGAGTTAAACAGTAACAGCGAGTGATACGACATCGTTTAAACTGTTCCCCTCCCGCATATCATTTCAGTCCCTGAAGTAGCGTTGATGAGAAGCCGCGAAAGCAGAAGAAGTGAGTAAAAAAGCGAGACAGCGGAAATTCCAATCGGAAATGGCGATATCTGGAGATCTAAGGGTATCTGCTCTTTTTTCATCTTACCATAAACACCCGATACGAAGCTCCTTGCCTCTATCGACTTCTAAGGTCTCGATTTTCTTGCCATTTCTTCAACACATTTTACTCAATTGCGTTATTAAATTGTTTCTGTTTTGCATTTCTTTACGGATGAATTATTGTGTAATTTGCGCTTTTTGATGCCCATAAGCTCGCTTTATCTGTTTTTTACATAAGAACCAGCAAAATGAAATGGGCAAACTTGGATCTAGGTAATGTGCGATTATTGGGTTGTTGTGAAATAGTGCTTGAGTTTACCTTTACAATTGTTAAATTGGGTGTCAACTAATCAATCATGGATGTACTTTTTTGTTTGTTATTCCCATTCGGTGATATGGGTGGAAATTATTTCTACTTTCTCAGTTAGGTTTTCATGTGATTGCTTATAATTGGCCTCTAATGATATGGATTTGAAGAACCTTATGTTTGAAATTAGTGCGGATTTTCTCCTGTTGTTCCCTTTCTTGGTTCATCTGATCCAAGTTTTAGAATTTAGGTTAGGATTAGAAATCATCCTATTGAGGTTTATTGCTGCATCAATTTGATTAGTTGAATTTTTCCTGTCGCACTTTCTTGTTACAAGATGACTTATTGAGCACAAATAAGTGCTCTGGTTCCACAGCTGAGATACATGTGTTGGTATGTGCCTATGTGG
Organism: Euphorbia celastroides; assembly: GCA_948291685.1. Classification (NCBI taxonomy): domain Eukaryota; kingdom Viridiplantae; phylum Streptophyta; class Magnoliopsida; order Malpighiales; family Euphorbiaceae; genus Euphorbia; species Euphorbia celastroides. Next base: position 5,063 of record CAOJBJ012685887.1, read on the forward strand.
ACTTCTCTAAGGCATCACCGTGATATAGCTAATTCATTATTTAGCTCTCTTACAGCTTGCTATTGGTACCATCCATTATTTAACTATCTTACAGCTTTCCATCAATGATTTAGCTTTTATGCCTCAACGTGTCAATTGCTTAGTTTCTCTTAATTATTGATATCAATAAAAATTATTAACTTGACTAGTAAGCCTGCTTAATATACCTTATACCATGTTGCTGTTAATATATGCCTCTAAATTTCAATTGCCTAGTTTCTCTTATTAGTTACTGATATTAATGTCTTGATTTGGCTTTTTAGCCCGCTTAGATTTGACACATAAGAGGTATCATTTTATTTGGGTTATTATGTTACTGGTCGTAGAGCTTGTACTCTCATTCATGTCTTTTGGTGTTTGTAGAATTATTATTCTCTAAACATCTCCTTTGTTGACTGTTTTGTATGTATTTTCCTTGGGGAACGGCAAAATCTCTTTCTACCTACTGCGACTTCAGTCATGAAATCTTAAGAGATCAATATTTATAATTGCTGTCTGTCCTCTTCCATCTGATTATTTATGAAAAATATGAAGGTCATTGGTTACATATTATCCGACTTTATAGTTGTTATTGACTTATTGCTTGTATTTTGAATTACTGTTTGCTTGGTGACCATGCTTCATGGTCTCCAACTCAAAGATTGCAAACGAAAACCTTAGTCGTTGTGATCAATATCATTACTTTCGTCATGCTAATGAAAATGGAAACACAAAATAGCAAAAGGGGTTTTCTGTGTTCCGCCCATGTCAATTCAGTATTTATTCTATACTGTAGGAGTAGAATAGAAATTAAATCAAAGATGTGAAAAATGATTAATTATTGTCTGGAATCCAGTGATAGTTATTGTAATAGAAGAATCGATAGTCTTTCTCTCGGGGAACAACTATTTGTTGTTAAAATGAGAAAATATTGTATTCTGCCCCTCATGGAATAGTTGTTCCATCTGTGACTATTTTTTTGTCCTTAAATTCAGCTAAAATACTGGAATGTGATTAGGCCGAGAGGATTTACTTTATTCCTTACTATTCCATGAACCAAACATGTCGCTAGAGTTATTGAAAAATTTTGACTTGAATAGATCTGCTTGTTGAAAATAATGCTAACACCCTGCTACATTCATTTATATTGATATATCTACAGTTCAGTGGTTTCCCCAATGGAGGATCAGGCACTTCCATAAACAATCACAAATGGCCTAGTGTGGTTCTTGATAGAAGCAAAACACACAATCAGACTCCACAATCTTCCCGAATCACTAGAGATTACCAGCTGTCTGCCCCTTCAGTGAGTGAAGAAGCCGAAACCTTTCTCTTGCAAGCCATAAACATGAATTTCTTTGAGCGCTTAAACCTAGCCTGGAAAATAGTATTCCCATCCTCAGCACGAAAAAAGAGCTCAAATGCCCGGATTGCCAAGCAACGGTTAAAGATGATTCTTTACTCTGACAGATGTGCTGTCAGTGATGAGGCAAAGAGGAAAATCGTGAGCAACATTGTTCATGCTCTGTCAGAATTTGTGGTGATAGAGTCACAGGACAAAGTACAGCTGAGCGTGACAGCAGATTCTGATCTTGGAACTGTCTACTCGGTTACAGTGCCTGTGAGGCGAGTTAAGGCTGAATACCAGGAGCCAGAAGAGGCTGGGTCGATTGCTAATATAGAGTACAAGGATACTGGGGAAACTTCGGGTTCTGTTGATGTTCGGTTTGATTTCTATATCCCAGAGTAGGTGAATTGGGGAAGGTTTGGGATGAATGACATGTTAGCTAGTGTTGAACAAGTCTTGGGTTTTCTATGTTTGGACATTTAACTAGGGAGAGGAGCTTACGCTTGTGTGTAAATATGAAAATGCTGTCTGGTAATTGAGGATTTTTACCGTCTTTTTGTTTGAAGCTTATGAAACAATTCTGTTAAAAGTACGCCTACGGTTTTTTTGTTGTATGCATAGCCTGATGTACGATGCATCCTATAGGTAAGTATGCTTGATGATTGACCAAGATTGTTCTTGTTTTACTATGAACAGATTCCTGATGATTAAATTTACCATTTTTTTGGAAAAAAAATATTTGAAGCTCTGGTATTGACTCTGAAGTTCACGATTGAGTTGGGTCTTAATTCTCCATATTAGTTATATGCCAGGCAACAGATTATCAGTCCAACTATGTGATATCTGATAATTCGATTATAAATCAGTATAAATGTTCAGCTAACGGTAAAGTTTAAATAAAAAACTTGGAGGTCTTCATGCTTTGCACCTTAACCTCTAAGTTAATAGGGAGGGAGCTTTAGTTACATGATTTTGTTGTTTTGCAATGAACGGCCACTACCTTTAACTGGGAGTCATGTTTTCTGGTTCTTGCTTCAATTTCAGGGGCATTGTTGGGTTTTGTAACTGAATGTGATGGGATGTTGATTTCATCAGCTACATAGATTATGAATGAGTACACAACCAGTCAATCAAGCATAGTTGCTTGATGCAAATAATACTAGAAAGAGACAATTGTTTGCATATAAAGCACATAGAACTTTTGAATGACATGGGAAAGAACTTTCAAAAATTTAAGCCATTTTGCAGAAGCAATCATGATTTGAAAACAACACTGAGCTTGATATTATGTCAAAAGAATTACTAAGATTTATCGTCATCCGATCACGATGAAGAAAATATGAAAAAAAAAACTCAAAAATCATCAACTCTAACAGCAGCTTGAGGCACATCATAAGCAATTCTAGGCCTGGATTTAGTAACTCCGGCTGTAAACCACACCTTGTCAGACTTATACCCTTCAACTCCCACACTTGTCACCTTAACCCATACTAGCACCTTTGTCTTCATTCCCTCTATACCGGTCAGCTTTCCTCTCATCAGGATCGCTTTTACTCGAGTTGCATACCTCACCACCGATGAGTCCTTGAAGCTAATTTCACATGCTGAAGGCAAATACACAATCAGCTTTGATTTTGTCTCATCAAATTCATAGCATGTTATGTTCAAGGGGAAAAGACCCGGCAGTAAGTTGTACTCCCGAAGAAGTTCTGGCAAGCTTTTCAGTGGTTTTCCTGCAGAAAGAATACAAATTGAATAGCATTATGTCAACCATATGGACAACGAATTGAAACAGTAATCTCAACCGGACCACGGACTTATCAAATATGGTTTATACACAGTGAAAAGAAGTCAGAGAAGTAAATCTTGGTGATATGATATGAAGTAGGATATGTCTATAATTTGGTACCTTTGAGCTTGTTGAAAATCCATTTTGCCTTCTCTTCAACAGTATTTGAGAAAGTCTGTTATCAAAAGAACAGATTTAGAAAGTTGTAAAATTTCCTTCCCAAGAAAGAACTTATCACAGTATTTGTAATATAATAACATTCATTTGGAAACTACATTTGAACAAAATCATGAATCTCCTCTTTAATTGGTGACTTTGCAGTTCATTCAATGCTGATTTTGTCATACAATAAACTCAGCAGGGTTAATATGTAGCCTAAAACAGACATTCACCAGCTAGTTAAAGTAACAAACACAACTTTCCTAAATCTCCAGTCAAACCTAGAACCAAAATGGGAAGACAAATGGTACAGAACACCATTTTCGAAGCTTCAGACAAAATCAGCTTCCATAAAAGGCAAAAGAATGATGAAAGTATGATGATTTGACATCCGAACACCTTTAGCAAATCTAAATTCGTTTACTTTAACACCTCATTAGAAAACCCTTTCCCAAATTCACAAACTTGAAGAAAAAATTCACAGATCTAGACAAGATTATCCAATCAAGCAACAATGCAAAACAGAATGACAACAGCAAATGCAATAGAACAGAAGAAATGAGGGAAGAGAAAGAGACAGACAGTGAGGTCTCCAGAAATGTTAGAGAGTTCCTCTTTGGCTTTCTTGGAGATCCAGGAGCCCCCAACTTTCAAGCTGCTAACTTTGGTGAGTGCCCTCTCCATTTTATCTTCCAGTGAGCAGAAACAGAGAGGAGAGTGTTGCTTTTGCCCGTCCTCAACTGCAATCTGAGGTGAAGAAGAGAGTAAAAAAGAAGCGGAGAGGTGGCAGAGATATAAAGAGGTGAAAAGGAGAGCCGGTGCTTGGAAAAAAAGCGGCTCCCGGTTCTCGAGAATGTAATCAAATTTCAAACTTCTTTTCTTTTTCCCTTTCTCATATCTGACTCGATTTTGTGTGATCCGCTAGATTCCACTTGATGTTTTTCAATATTTATAAGATACTTATTCTTTTAGTAATTTTTTCAAATTTAGAAATTGATGATGCACATAAAAGAACTGGGGGTTTCGAATATCTTGTATTGGTGATTTTTGTTGTTAAATATTCAACTACTACAAAACTAGACAAATGTTACTTACCAGTTGCATAATATTTCAAAGAGAAAACTTCAAAAATATACCTTATGGTTTCGCATTTTTATAAAAATATGTATGTGATTTATTTTTTTAAAAAACATGCCTTGTGATTTCAAAATTTTAAAAAATGGCTAATCATAAGGTATGTTTTTGAAACATTGCAATATAAAGTTACACAAATTATTTTAATAAATTTAATATTCATATATTCTAGCTATATTATTTGTAAATTATTTATCAAAATATGACTAATTATAAAAAATGTGTCATTTTATTATGATTTTTTAAATTTAGGATCGATTTTTAATTAAAATAAATATTTATACTTCTAAAAAATATCTCAAATTCATCATTAATGTGTATTTTAATTTTATAAAGAAACATGCAAAATTTTACTTTAAAATGGAGAAGATTACTCTTCTCAGAAGCATGTTTTTGCAAAATTCTGAAACTACAAAGCATGTTTTTGCAAAAATAAAATAAACTACAAGGCATGTTTTTGCAAAAATAAAATAAACTACAAGGTGTGTTTTTGTAAAAAAAGTAAACCATAGGCTTGTTTTTGAAA
>CAOJBJ012685899.1:0-17937 GCA_948291685.1 Euphorbia celastroides
TTACTATATATAGGTGGCTGCGTCTCCTAGAAGATCTTGGCATCAAAGATCCTTTTCCCGAAGAGAAGAAAAAAAGACCCCACCGCGGTGGAGCAGAAGGTGAGAGTACTGCCGGCCTATTTTCCTACGTGTGATCGGTTCATTGGCAACGACAGATAGGCGCGATCAAAACATTGCTAATATGAGACCATCCTCTGCTCCTTCCCAATTCATTCAAAGCACTCAAGCCCAACTCCAGAATTGGCACTTAGATGAAGATCCAGAAAAAAAGAAAGAATTCGAGTCAATGTCCGAGGCAGCTCACGTACGGCTCTTCCTAAGAACTTGAAGCCTCCTTTCTCTAAATAGAAAAAAAAATGCATTTACAAGAACAAGACAAAAAAAAACACTTTTTCAAAAAGCCTTCGCCCTCCGGGGCTATTAGAGAAGCAGCTTCGTTCCTTGACTTCTTTTCTCAGTCAAGCTTCCTTGTTCCTTAGTGTAGTATCGGTCCATAGTTTAAGACTCCGTTCCTTATAGCCTAGTCTATATCCACAGCTGACGTGACTCCGTACCGACGCCTTTCCCTTCCTAAAAAGAAAACAATCCTGGGGACCTATCATTACTATCAATACTAACGCTCTAACAATCTCCAAGCCAAGGCTATTCATACCTCTTTCGTTCCATGTCGGTCCAGACCAGTTGTTTCCTCGCAGGTGGTCTCTTATCTTAGGCAAGAAAAGCAAATTAAACAGCAAGCTAATGGCAATCTGTTTTCAAGCCTGCAGAGTAAAGGGATTCTAATCTAGAAGCTTTTAAAGAAGCAGGGGAAAGAAGAGCTAGGGCTAGAAAATGTGGATTGTATTCTGCGACGTTCCATACGAGCGCAAGAAAGAGAATAGGTGCTTTCCATAGCATAGGGTGCATCCATTGGATAAAGGTTACATCTTTCCTTAGGATGAAATCACTCCATTTTCTCACCAGAACCAGTAACAAAGCCCCAATAGTGATATGAGAGTAGGAGTAACAATATGGCTTGGGTCTTCGTTCTTTGACTTTCTCTGAGGTTGGGTTGGCTACAGAAAAGACAAGACAAGGCACATCCTCACTCAGATCTCTTTTCTAAAGGAGATGAAATAGGGAGTGTTCTTAATCCCGTTCAATTACTTCTGACGGTAAGTCTATAGCGCTTCTAGCCAGTCTTACTTAATAAAATATCTTCCAGACAAGCCAGTTTCAGTTGAAATAGAAGTTGGCCTTTCTTTCGATGGCGAGCCAGTGCCCTTAGTGGCCCCTCCAATAGCAGTCCTAACAGGGATAGCAGTCTTACCAGGGATACGAAAGGGTGTCTACCAAGACTATTATGGGATATTTAAAGTATATATTTCTAGTGAGGAATGGAATAGGGAGTGTAAATTAGAGCTTTCCTGCTTTATTTCGCGGGCTAGTTACTAGCGTATAACTTTGACTTTTTTTTCATATAATGCAGGGGCTTACCGAGAATTTCTTTCCCTAGGTTAACGAGCTAACAGGCCTAGTGGGATTGATGGAGTCTTTTCCAATGAAAGAAAAGAAATAATATTAATTAAAAGCAAGCTAGCACTCTTTATTTTCCAGAAAGACAGTTCATTTTTATGACTAAATCTAGTTATCTTAGATAAGTGAGGAAGGATAGGCAGTCCTAAGGTAAGCAGCGCATTCATTGATCAATAAGTGCTTGAAAGCCCCAAGCTTTTAGATAAGCTAAAGCAAGGGGTTTCGTCGTCGCAGTTGCCCTTATTAGATGGTCTGTCCAGGAAAGAACTTCCTTTTTTCAGGAGAACCCCAAAAAGATAATGTCATCCAAGTTTGGGTTTAGTTATGCTTTAGTGAAGGCTTTCTCGGTCTTTAACTGGGGGCTGTAGAACGAATATTGGGCTTTAGTTCGGCTCTAAACGATGAACTACTTTCTTCAGACTAAGGCGCCGTACTCCCTTTCTTTCGAAAGTAATTAATTCATGCGAAACTATAGACGGCGGCCTTTGACTTAAGCTTTAGAGGGCCGGTCTTCATCTGCTCCTTGTGATTGTGATGCTGGCTAGACCCTCATAGGTTAAATATTCCCCACTTTCTAAGGCCTCGGATGCTTTGCCCTAACCAACCCTCTTTCTTGATTGCTTGAGAGCGAATCTCAGTGATGAACTGCTTGACTTCCCTTGCACCGGTTGTTACTATCCTTGGTGTAAACCTGAACTAGCTCGTCGAAACACAGGCTCTATTCGCGCTTGGGACTTTCCTTTTTATTATACTAGGCGCGTCTAACCTTTATTCATCCTTGGCTCTGAGCCTCTAAGCTTCTTCACAGATCCGGCATCCTCGTTACTTACTGGCTTCGTCTATTCCACCCGTACTGTTTACTGCTAACTCCATTCCTCTACTAAAGTTAGGGAAAAACCCTTCTTTCATTCTCGGTTAGTTAGGGCTTTCTCTTTCGTTCGCTTTCGCTTCCTCACTTGCTATCGAGTGAAGCGGTGCTGGGATAGGATTTTAGAGCAACCTGGGTGAGGCATAGATCGCCAGTTTCCTTTAATCACGAAGTCGCACCTGAACTCGAAGCGCTAGCCCTTTGGCTCCAGAAAGCAGAATCTCCCCTGCAGCGGAGCGTTGCTTTGTTTGCTCGGGCTGTTCCGGTGAGGAAGGGCGCTCATTTGTCGGTGGAGCTGATTTGTTTTGCTCCCCCGTCGGCTCCTCTGTTTGTTTTTGTTGTTGAGCTGGGGGAGGTGTATTTGAAGATGGGTGATTCGAAGGGCCTGAATCTGAATCATCGCCATCTCCCGGGCTAGGGCTAGCCTTTTGACCGCCCGAGGCCTCGATATCGATATTGGACGCACCTTGAGAACGAGCTCCACTGGATTCCTGTGCGCCTACGCCAGCGTCGGTTTCCTGTTCTGAACCGCTTTCATTTGCGATACAAAAAAGAAGAATAGGAATACGTAGTTTTAATAAGACTCCCTCTATGGAGTCAAAATGAAAAAGAATTACTGAAAGAAGAACACCTCCCGAAAACCACCCGAGCCGACGAAAGAGGAAGTAGAAAGATTTACACAGTAAGAGCGATTTGACTTTAGTGAAAAAAAAAGGAAAATCAAGTCCGATCGGACCAAGACGGAAAGATTCATACAAAGAGGGGATAAGAAGGGATAGCGCTTCGATCAGCATGAAATAAGGTAAGACCCGAAGCGTATAGTAGAAACTCCTTGAGTTAAGCATAAATAAGTACCCCAGAGGCTACGAGAAAGATCTGAGGGCGATCTCTTGCCTAGGGCTTAACTAAGACCTACTCCTCTCTTCCTACTTGCGTGGGCTCTAAAGGATTTAGGTTTAATCCTACCTCTGCCTTCTTTCCCGGTTGCGAGCGATTTGTTGCCGCCTCTATCTAATACTAATAGCGGAAAATTCTCTGCCTCTATCACCTATCTGTGGACTAACTCCTGGGCAAAAGCCCCTGTCTCTGTAACAACAATAGTCAATTTCGCCACGGGATAAGGACGAACTCTGTTTCCAATGAATAGGGAAGGAAAGCGAGACGGGAGTTAGCGGGCAGGTATGATATAGATTGAATGAGGGTTCAAGGGCAACATCTCTTAAGATGAAGTGCGTTCGTGAACCTCTTTCACCGTCTTTTATTTCCCTCTGCTCGAAGATCCCCTCATCTGCTTCATCTGTGTCGGCTTCAAAAGACTCAATATCGTCAGCTTCAAAAGACTCAATATCGTCAGCTTAGGCGGACTTTTCTTATCTAGCAGTTCCAGAGTCTCTGCCCTTTAAATAAGAGTTAGTTTGAGCCTATGTTGAAAAGTCAGGACCAGTGACATATACTGTCTTTCTTTCAAAAATCATATCCACTTAGGCTTGGAGAGGTAGAGATTCCTGCTTGTTCGTTCCCCCTTTCGTTCTGACAGTACGTACCTTCTCATGTAACAATCAGTCTTTCCTCTTAAGCAAGGGCTTTCCTAGGAATGCCTAGCTTTCTCTCCCTGCTTTTCTTAGTCTATCTTATAGTATAGTATAGCTTGAACTTTCACGGCTTTGCAACAATAAAGACTCCAGCTGGAGTGAATCCTGGCTCTTGGATTGATAGCTAGACTGGATGAGGAGAACTTGAAGCTCCATTCATGCCCACCATTCTTCCTGGGTTCGAGATCCTTACATACGGAGATATGAGTCGAGATCTGAAATGACTTTGAAGAATCTACTTATCAAGCCAGTACTATTCTTGTAGAATTTCGTATCAAATATACGTTCTATAAAGTCAATTCATCCTGGATCTTCTTTGGCCTGTTGGCGTAAGCCAAGTTCACTTAATATCATAAGATAAGATGAAAGGTGCTTAAGAGCAAGAAGACCGAGACCTACTGCTCAAGTCTGGTAAAGTCGAGATCATAAAGAGCCTTTCGAAGGGCATCCTCTTCGCTTCGTAACGACCAAGATGTAGTAGGAGTGTCCGTATATGGTGATTACGGGCACGGAAACCTGAAATATCATAAATAGACAGAAAACCCCTAGGCTTCTCTTGATGAATGGTTATGAACCCGTGTAGAGAATAGCCCGCCTTGATCGGGAGGGATTGGTGTCGATGCTGCCTGGTGATAGAATGATAGAAGAAGAGGAAGTCTTTGCTGTGGTATCCCCTAGATATCACTTATGTACGACATCTGTAGTAGTGATTTTCTCTCTGCCCCCAGGGCAAACCTCGAAGAATAAGGGGCTTATGTATCACCTACAAGCCTTGACTAACCTATTAGGCTCTTCAAAGCCCTAATCCGGGAGTCCATGATAGGACATAGGCGAGCACCATCTTTTATGCGATCAGCAGCTAGTCCGCTTTCATTCTACATGCGAGGAAAAAGCGGATAGTAGCTCTTATGTCAGCTGAGGTTAGGGGACACCCTATTCGATGCTTTATATACGCTAATCCATCACTTGACTTTTTTTTTGAGGGAACAAGAAAGAATGATGTTATTTCATTCCGCATTCTCATGTCATCCATTGCCGAAAGGAGCCTCAGCCTATACCGATCCGTAGGGCTTCCCAAGTCTCTCGTTGACCCGGTCAGGAATTCTTCCTCAAAAATCAGAATCAAGGCTTACTCAATTAACAGCAACCCGGGATCTCTCATCATTCCGAAGCTGGTGTCCCTGCCAGCTCCAACACAGCTGGTCCAAGCAATAGGCCGAAGCCCTCAACCATCAGTTCCTATGCGGATTCCCTCCCAGCAAGTTCAACAGCAGCAATTGGAAGAAAAGAAAGAAAATTGTATTAACTCCACTGCGCAATCTAAGAACCTTTCTTTCAGAACCTCTGCCTTCGGCTCTTCTTCATTGAAATCCGGGACAACCATCAGCCGTCGAAGGCTTTCCTTTCACATTTTATTTCCCGAGAGTAGTCCTATGCTTCTTTCTAGCTTGGCGCATTTGCTTTCCTTGAGTTTTGGCTAGTTATCAGTCTTCCCGCCTTGTCAGCTTTCCAGTTTTCTCATCTAGTAGATCCCTGTAAGCCTTCCCTTAATAAGCACCTTCTTTATGCTCAAGTCTGACGAATGCCGTTCATGAGCTGGTAAAGTCGAGATCAATCAACTGGGATCGGATCGCCACACCCGGCTTTCCTGGTAAAAAAGAATCTTCGATTGCCTTACGTTCGGATGAGCTTCCTTCCAGTAGTAGCTAGGAAGCTAAGGAGAAAGTCAGCAAGGTGATACGGAGTATCGCAATGCAAGTGCAACGAACTCAAAGAAAGATAAGTTTACTTGTCAAAGTCATAGGTAATGGTCTAGTCCCACACCCACGGGCAGAAGGAAGCAAGCGTAGAAACTGATTTTAGAAATCAGTATCCGTATCCGTTTTTCGAAGGAAAGCAAAGCTAACCTGAACTCGCCCAGATCCAGTAGTAGCTCCTAATGGCAGGCTTCCACAGGTGTTAGAGGAGATGAATAGCTTGCCCTTCGAGGCAAGGGCAGCGGTAGAGGGAGAAGTCAAGCAATTAGATCCAGTGGCGTTAGATTGGATGCCTTTCGATCTGAAGGCACGAAAGGAGGACCTGGGCACAAAGGGAGGGGAGAAAGACCAGAACTTCACTCTGCCTCTTCTGAATATCTAGTTCCATACCGTCAGGTCCCGTTTCTGCTCCTAGCGAGCTAACATCATAAAATTCACTTCTAAACTCTCACTCTCCTGCCCTCCGCTTGCCAATAACCTCCATTTGAAGCCCAGCCGGGAAGGCAAAACAATGATTCCCATTCCCCTGCCTGCATATAAGGAACCCCTGAGCTCTCCTGCTTCTGCTAGCCATCTATTGAGAGAAAGTGAAAGTACAAGCCTACAAAGCCCTTCCTAGCAATAGTGGTCGAAGCCATCTCTTTCTTATTCCTTTTCCAGTGACAGGCGAGGAAGATACGAAGCAGCATCTGAACCTCCCCTGCCAGTCCGGCTTGTGTAATTTGTGTAATCTTTTAAGCGTGTGAGCAAGCTTGGGAGCAAGTTTAGGAAAGCCAGCAAGAAATAGGGATCGGGTAAATGCAATCTATTCTCATTCATCTTGTGAGCAAGCAGCCTTTCAAGCATTTCAAGCAGTCCAATATAAAAAACTAGAAAACTCATCGGCTTGTAAATTAGACCCCTGTTCTCTTCTATCCTTGATGGATCAATTGAACAACTTTAGAGATGAATATTAACGAACCGCTATAGAAGCGAACGACTTGATCGCGAACTATAGTCTTTCTTTGTTCGACTGACCGACTCGAATCATTGGGCTTCGTTCCGGGTAGTGTTTAGTCAAAAGCCTGTCTCTTTTGGTCTTCACCTGTCTGCTTTCGTTCCACTCTTTTAGTTGATTCAAGGAAAGGAGGATCTGTTGAAGACTGTCTTTTGTCTCAGTAGGGAAGAGTACAATCTTTTCCAGCACCGGACATTTTCACCACCGGTTCAATATGAAAGAGTCCTATATAATTCAATTAATTCGTTATAATACGAATACGATCAAAAACCCTCTTCCGAGGCTCGAGTAGAGGAGGAGGTACTTGAACAGAGTGCTCTTGGGATAACCCGATGAACCCCCTCTTTTCTTTTTTTAGGGCTTCAGACTCCAGCTTTCTCCCTCTCATATGTATAGATTCGACACTCCCATGAGATGATGGGCGACGGGGATTGAACCCGGGTGGGAAAAGATGCCGGCTTATTTGAAGTTTGAGGGCAGTACAGGACACCACTTGTAGCTCGGCCTCACCAACGATATAGGCTACACCTTCCGAACTAGGAAAAGCAGTTCTTAATGAACGAGAAAGCGTAACAACTGGACCAACCAACTTCTTAAACAAGAGTTGGGGACAACCATACTGAGCTCTCCTGGACCAGCAGCGTACCTCCTTTAGTTCCTATAACTGGAAGAGTTGCAAAACCTTTGGTTGGCATACTGGATTCGATCGCCTTGTTGCATTGTTGCAACAATCTTGCACGGGACAACCGACTTCCATTGGGACTGTAATTTGGCTCAGCGGAGAAAACAACTGACACTGTCACTGGGTCTTGCCCAACTACTGTAACGCGATCTAGCCCGGACTGCCGATCTCACTTAATCAACAAGCACCTAACTGTAGAATCTATCTCCGTCGTTGGAGCTGGATGGGGGGGCTCTGCACTCCTTGGGTTGGGGTTGCCCATAGGCTTTGATAGAGTGCTATCAACTCTCAATTTCCAAATGTCAAAATAGTCTTGTGCCCGGTCCGCAGGCTGCTTCAGAGTAGTCAGCCTTTTCCTTCCCTTTCTTAGTTTTGTGTTAGTTAAAACGATGAACCCAATCAAACGATTAGATCAAAAGCATTGAACACCGGGTTGATTGAATAACAGTTATTCTCACTCTAATCGATCGGTAAATTCAGACTACAAAACCTCTTTTGTTTAGCGGGTCGTTACACAATCCTATCCTGCCTCATTTAGCTGGAAGCAGACTCATAATCTGATGTTTGAAGTGCAAGCGAAATTCACCTTGTTGCCGGAATGTCTTCTGCAACCTTCACTAGCCCTGAGACTGGTTGCACTCATTAAGAACGAGAAGCTGGTAGCTTTGAAGCTAGCCTTCACTACTTGACTTGCTTCCCTGGTTCCGAAAGAATCTCTTTAACTATCAGAGAGAGCGGAGTCGTACAACTACCCCGAACCTTTCCTTAGCTTCTTTGACACCAACTTCTTCCACTGGGACTGACTCCTCTGCCTGTTGTGTCACTTCTTGCTCGTTGAGCAGCATATCGAACCCAAAGAGTAAGAAATCCACCAGCATCATTCGATTCTCTCCTGCATTCATTTCTCTTGTTTCCGATCACAGAATTCAACATAAAGGGGCAACTCGCAGGCAAGAAGTACAGGCGCCAGTTAATACATAGGAATCTTTATTCAGAATGGGCGGCTCACCCTCTTTTATGTCAAATAAAAAAAAGCATTATTCGCTAAGTGTTCTAATCAGCTTTCTATGTACGTGCTAAGAGCTCCCTTCATGCCATTCTCGTCAGTAGATTTCAATGCTCTTGTCTTGCTTGTTCCCAGAAATTAGACTAAGAATGTAGGCACTTCTAGTGCTCTGATTTCCCATGCTCAGGTTGTTCCAGAGTGCTCCCTCAATCACTAGCTACTCCCCACGTGAATCTGAGATTTACCTATCTCCAAGCTGTTCTGTTGAGATACGGTTTCGGTGAATTTCTGTTGGTGTAGGTTTGACCTTAGTAGCTTCTTTATGGGTAAAAGCCTTCCATTGAAGATCACACGTGGATCTGCTCTCCTCGTTCTCGTTTACGAGATTGAAAGTGGTCAACTCAGTTACGAGGATTCATTTGAAGTAAATTCTGCCATACCTGAATAACCAGAGGGCATAACGAGAAGAATTGCCCACTTGACATCTTCCATCACTCAGAAGCTATACCAGCAGCGTCTCCCACTGCGAAATAGAAATCGCCCGGGGAACTCCACCTTTCGAAGCTTTTCAACAAGATGCCGGGCCGTTTGAACCTCGTTAGGGTCAAGGGAGAGCCCGGTATAACGAAAGAGTTATTTCCCAGTACCAGTAGCGAGTCATTCCCGTGGATGATAGAAAGATTAAGCAGCTAGATAAGCCCCTTTTTTGGTGATGACAAACACAAACCCTTGGGTATAGAAAGGCCTTCCTTTCAGTCGTCTGGATACGTTTTTTTACACAAACTGCGCTACAAGTGAGTGACTCCGTTGACCGACCTTCGCCTGCTCCTGCTCATCCGAAGCCTGGAACCTTTTTCCTGTTCAACATTGCACTTGAGCCCATATGGATTTAGATGAATGGACTGATCGGGCTAGGAGGTGAAGTAGCCTTTTTTAGTGACTTAATCATTTTGTTTTCGAATAGAGTTGTGTCTGGTCAAAGACCGGTTGTTGATTCACCCAATAGTACTCCTACTGCCGCAGGCACAGGAAAGTAGGCCCCTTTCTCTTTCTTTTTGGTTAGCGCGAATTTTCTTTCTTTTTCTTAATGAAAAATCTGCCACTTACAGAGCTCGAGTTCTTTTCTATTGATTCATTTCACTTTTATTGAGAAATTAGTCACTTTCGGGTGTGCCACCATGACCCCCATCTTATCTCGATTGATCTACTGATAAGGGGCGATTTTCTTAGTCTACAGAAAAAGAAAGCGAAAAGGTTCATCTCAATTGCCCCCTTCTTCTTCTTCCAGAACGAGGTTAAGCCACCCAACCCCAACCCATTACTACTAGATCAAAAAGCAAAGTTACGAAGTGTTCTTTGGAACGATGTGACCTTCTTACCTGCCTCTCCGGGTAGGTCTTGCTTGCTAAGAGCAGCATCTCTAACTCTTCTCTTCTTTATTTACGCAACGGACTTGGACAACTCTCCCAAATCATCCGAACGGTTATATTCCTACCTATTTGGCTCATTTGGGCCACTTCCTTTTAGCATTATTTACTTCTTTTTTCTCTCACTTTCCTCTGAGCCATAGGGGGACTCACTACTGAGAGCTGAGAGAGTGATCAGGTAGCCTTTAACTACCTAAGATACCTAAACAAAAGGATAGCAGAGAGAAATCTACGAACTTGGATCTACATCTATCTGACCGGCCAATATCCTTGATTACAGGTGTAACCTTCTAGTAGCACCATCAATACCAAACGGTGAAGAGAACATTCTCGATATCATAGTCGATCTCTAGTAATCCATTCAAAAACGACAAGAGAACTAAGGAGTCTCTAGAGAGAGTGTATGCTTACCGTGGCTATCTCTATCTCAAGTACGTGTATCAGTAGCTCTACAAAAAAGAGCCTATTCTCGAGATTCAAATCCTACCTATATATAGTACGATCGTATACAACGACAACAGAGGATTCTATGTAGACACTTTCACTTTTACGAGACTCAATCGTATCTCATTAGCCTTTCTCTCTTCCTCGGTTCGGTTAACGTATCGTATCTTCATCAACTAAAGGAAAAGGATAAGTCAAAGATTCCTCCGTTCATGACGTTCTGTCCAAGCAATTGTTTGAACCAGCTCTCTGTTATCTTTTTCAATTTGAACATGGCAAAAAGAAAAATGCTTTTAGAGTGGAGCTCTTGGACGCATCGCTATAGGTGGACTCTTTCACCCCATTAGCCCCAGCGTACAATAAGTATTGCCCCGCCTAAGCACCCTGCAACAGTTTTGAATGTGTTGTTGCCCTCCAGGAAAGCGGTGTAAAAAGTGTTTTCTTTCTTTTTCATTAATCCTTCCCCCACGCCTAATCCGACCGTGAGGGAGGCCACCCTCTGCGTCTGCGTCTGCGTAGGGGCTGCCCTGTTGGAGGGAGGGCCGGAGTCTAACCAGCCCCGACTGAGTCAATTTCCAAGCATCAATGCTTCACCCTTTTTTTTTTGCCCCCGAGAATCGTGAGCGCATGCTCCCTGTGTCTATTAGTCCTCGCTCGCTTTCTTCCCCGTTCTTGATTGTGTTACCTGCCTTTGTTCTGTGTGTTTCTCAGCGGATGTGACAATTGACCTTTCAGACTCTCTGAGAGAAGAGACCTTCGCCCACCATGCTACGCGAAAGCTGAACTTCAAGAAGTAGAGCCTTCACTCCTTTGCTCTAAATGAATGTAGTTGTGTGCTTCTCTCTCGTGGGGCGTGTTCTGCTCCTACTAGTGCTGCTGGGGTCAGTAGCGCCAGTGGGAGTAGTCAGCGATTGCATAATATACGTTATTTGTGGTGGCTGCTGAGGCTTAGTGTTTTCTCGCTCCTTCCCTTCAGGGTAATAGCCGTGTGTCTTTCTTTGTTGATTGTACTGGCACGATCTGTCCCAAGCACCCAGTTGTTCCCCCTTCATTTCCCCCTCCAGTGAGAAGCCCCTCTATTTCTTCCTTCTTCCATTGATCTGGTTTCAGTGCTTTTGTAAGCCTCCGAAGCAGGAATGAAAACCTTTATTGGTGACCGGATCCACCAAAGCCCATTCGCCCAGCAAAAGGCAGAGAGAAGGAAGAGAAGAAGGATTAGTACTTGCCCAGCCGAGGATTCGATTTCGGTCCCTACACGCTCGATTCCGAACACTAGCTGGAAATGGTGTTGTCCCCAACAAGCCGGCCTCCCTGCAGTCACCATGGAGGATGATTCCAGAAATTCCTTTTTCTATTTCATAAGGGTCACGCTGCCTATGCCTATTCTGTGCTGCTCTCTGATTCACTTCCTCACTCGACTCGAGATAGCCTATCACTTCACTCTCTAAGATACAATAGAAAGTGATTGAGAAGAAGCTGTGAGGCAATGCGCTGATGTCCTTCAGGCAAGTCTGCCGAGGGATCCAATCTACCATCCTTGCAGCTGAATGAATCCCCTTCATTATAAATTCATTATAAAGAAAGGCAGTGGAAAATTCTCATTAGAGGAAAAGAGACTGTAGCAAGGGCAATCCAGCAAGCGCTTAGGCAAGCTAGCAAGTTCGCTCTCCTATCGCTTTTCTCGAGTTATTGTTAAAATCTGAATAATTCCTTTTTCAAGCCAGCATTCAAGTAGTACAAGCACGCTAGGGCTATATCTTTTTCTGGAGGGGCTGGGCTTTTATAGTGCAGTGCTTTGATTAAAAGTAAAAGGGCTGAGCTAACGATAAAAGTGTCTTTCGATGGGATAGGAATAGAATACCTTGGAGAGATTTCCTTCTATTTCTTTTTAGGTTGCCTCCGGATGTATTGATTTTGAAGGTAGGAGTTCGTGGAATGGAAGCTAGTGTTCCTGTGAGAAAGAAAGAGTATTTTGAGCCAGGCGAGTGCCCCGTACCCCTTTCCCTGTGGGGAATAAAGAGAGTGCCCATAACTGTGGATAATATGTCGGATAGTCTGCATGCCATTTCTCATTCTTTTTTTTTAGTAAGCAGGCCTACTAGCGTGGGCAGTGTACCCACACCAGCGGCTTTTTATTCATAGAAAACCAAGTAAAACCAGTACAAAGGAATTCAAACTGAAAAACAAGTTCTAAGGGAAGCCTAGCCTATCCAGTCGTCAGTGTCTTCTGGCCGGGGCTGGGATCGAACTCTCCTCCAAGTAGACTTTGTTGCTGAGGGGGCTAACTCCTAAGTTTTCCAAAGAATCTGCCAGGCCATTTGCTTCTCTGTAGATGTGGTTGAGCTTTGGGCGGAACCAGTTCAGGAACTGGACCACCTCTCGCCACCAGGTCAAAACAGACCACGGTGGAGTAGATTTTGAGAGCAGCAACTCAATTATGGCTTTAGAGTCCATCTATATTATATATATTGGGAACTAGTCCCAGAAGCTCGCATATCCTGAGCCCCCTCTGTCAGGTTATTGAGAGATCTTCTAGATAGAAGGAAGGAGAAAGGAAGATGTCTTGCCTCATTCGCATAGTGGACTCCCTAGGTGGAGGTCTTTCCAAGATCTACAAAGACAAGAGAATAAACCGGCTTATTTGTTGTTCAAGAAAGGAAAGAATTTCTTCCTCGATATTCCGGCCGGAAAGCATATCGGGCGAGTGACAGAGAGTAAGTTCTTCCTTAAGAATTGATAAACAGTCCCTTATAAGCTCACGGCGCCCCAGATCGATGTGCTCAAAACCCAGTTGACAGGCATATTCCGACTGGGTTGAAGCTTTTTTTAAGGAAGCATCAACTTCAGCCCAGTAATCGCCCTTTGTTTTACCAAAAATCAAAAGCTCGTTGTCATCAAAAGAAGCGTTTAGCCTTTGACGCAACGAGCTTTCCGCGCTTTGATTTCGCACGATGATAGGTTTATTTTCAGCTATTTCATGAGTGCTACTTTCTGCAGGGTCGTTTTGTAATGTCAACCAGATCTCCTCTTGGGAGACCTCGCCCTCGAGCGGAAAGGTAGGCGTGCAATAAGAGAAAGCTTACCTTGCCCCGAGAGAGACCATAGGATAAAGTAAGCGTGCAAGAGCTAGAGAATCCCGGGGTATAGTGAGAGACCTGGTGCAAGCTTTTAGAGTATGGCTATCAGTCCCAAGTTTAAGCTAATCACTCGTAAGGTTATGTAGTCCGCCTATAGCCCAGCCTTTAAGCATCAACAGAAGATCCAGCGGGATAGTCGTTCTCTGTATCCAAATGCGTCAGTAGGAGAGGAGTAAGCTAACCTTATCCAACCTTTGTATCCGTAAATCCCTATATAGCCTACCAGCGTTGTACCCTTTTGCGAGCAAGTCAGCCTCTATTTATTAAACCCTTTCTAGAGTCACCAGCTAATCCTAAAATCCCTGGTGCGTAAGCAAGCTACCCTTTAGTAGTCAGCAACCCTCCTAAGCCTTGTTTTTAGGAGTAACCTGGGATCTTTTTAAGCTCGTTATAGGAAGACGCGCTATATGAGTAATCTATCCTAGTAGACATTATACTAGGAAGCTCCTGAGTCAACCTCTAATCTATAAGCCAGTCAGCGGGATATATGAATATGAACTTCTCTAAGAGAACAGTTCAACGGGTTTAATTGAATTCCGTTATCTGATCAGATTAGATATTATCTAAGACTGTATAAGAGAGACCTAACTAACTGGATTGCTAGCAGTGATCATACCCGATGATGTGAACCCGATTGAATCAGCTCTTGTGATCATATCCCATGCTATCAATGGGAGTGAAGTCCGCCTATCCATCAACATAAAAGTGAAAGGAGCCCGCTAACTACTGCACTTCCTAATGTGATATTGAGTTTTGCCTAAACTTGCCCGCCCATACTCTTTACTTTTCGCTTCAGCTCTCAGACTAGAGCTATTCTCACTAAACCGAAAATTCTAATATACCCCTCTCTCCTCTCTCCTCAATGGCTAAATACCAAAGCTAACCTTAAATGGGTTAAAGACCGAGCCAGAACAGGAGCTTAGCCTCAATCTTAGATAGGAGATTACCCATAACAACTCAACTACGTCGAGCCTTGCCTTGAACAAGCCAATCAACCTCAATCCTAGGAAATGATTTCAGGTGAAGCTCACCCCTCTTGTTCTCATCTTAAGGGAAGGCCCAGGCGCGGAAGGAAGACTCTTTGATCGGGTAGTTCCTGTTCTCAGTCATCTTAGGTGCGGTTGGCCAATTAATTACTTTAATTTATAGCGCGAGCCCCACTCATACAAGTAGGGGAAAATTCTAGTTCAACTGTTTTTTTATTCAGATTCAGAATTGGCTGGGGCCTTAACCGTAGCTTTAGGGCCAAAAGCCTATCTATGGCCTTTTGGCTGGGGGTAGCTATGGCAAGGGTAGTTTCCTCGGAAAAAGGAGGGGAAGCCCCGACTTTCCAATAAGGCCCGGGGGAATGAAAACACTCAACCGATGGGGGGAGGAATGAACAGCAGCTCTAGGGGATAAATGTGGATATCCAGTGGCAACTGAGCAGGAGCAGCTCTACCCGCACATAGCTAAATATCCCCCTTCCACGCCACCCAGTTGGTGAGCTCCGCCCTTAAGGGAGCCCATCCGTCGGTCGGCCAATATTGGATAGTCAACAAGGGTTTACACATCAGGCATGCTGAACGTGGGATAAAGCGCGGAAAAAACGGCATCTGAGCAGGGTGTAGCTCGACTAAGCTTGGATGCTATACCCCCTTTTCCTATAGGAAAAGCCATAAGAACCTATGAGATTGATTGAACAAGCCTTAAGAAGTGCTTTTTTTTTTTACAGATCTATGAGCTGTTAAGTCTTATCCTGCTTGCAGTTTCTTTCTATGAGCTCTGAGATATGGAAGCTTCAGTACGCATACTTTACTTGGAAGCACGAACTGGAAATAACACAACCTGACACGCCCCCGCCGAAGCCGATGCTAATCTAATTAAGATTCACTCGGAACGGGAGCAAAAAGCCCGGCTACTTCGCTCCAATCGCCAATGAGGGCTACAGCTTCACAATCTTTCTATGGATCCCGAGCCCATGCATTTTGCAACTTCTAACATATCAAGGTAGTGAAGGGCCCTATTCGTGGCATAGAGTCGTCCGAAGAATCAGCGGCCCCTTCTTTCTTCTTTCCGTGCTACTGTAGTTGTAGTCGTAAGGTATCTATTCATACATTTTTTTCTCGATGCGAAAGATGTTGTGGCTAGGCAAGGTGCGTAGCCTTCTGAGATGGGCTACGCTAAACCTTTTCCTTGAGGAAAAAAAGAAGCTAATCACTCTGCTCTTTTCCGGTGCAGATGAAGACGGTCTCTTAAATCTGCTGATATTGGACTGCTTTCAAGGCTTGGCTAAACTGAGCTTTCACGTAGAAATCCAGCTTCTCTTTTTCTAGCTTAGCTGCCATTGCCAGAAAGACTATGAATCATTGGATAGGTTTTTTATCCTAAAGATTTTGAATTGAATAAAGGTCAGAGGTTGGGTAAAGGGAAGAAGAGCGATTGGCAGACTAGACTAAGTGCCCACTCACTACCTTCGCTTATCAGTCTGAAAGACTTAGACCCGAAATCCTGTTCCGCTTCATCTAAGCTAATTTGAATCAGAAGCTGTGTGGGAGAGAGGACGCCGTTGCCTTGTACTATACTATAATTCAGTCTGGTGTGGGGAAGAGTCCTTTAAACCCTGGTATCCGTTAGCGAATAGTAGGAGGAGTCACCGCCGATCCTGAGTCTACTTTCCAGAAAGATGAATTAGGTTAGAAAGAAGCTTTTTGAATCAATAAAGGAAGAATGCGCTCCTATTGAATCCGCTTTTGGGAATAGAAGGGGAATATGCCAATGAACTTTAAGCAGGGGACAAAGCTGGGGAAGGCAAGGTTCTTTATCAATGATGCGGCATTACCGCTGTTGTATGTACTTGCATTTCTGCTGTTAGCATGGTTTGATGGCATAGAATCAATAGTAGACACGCACAAAACAGAATAGAAAGAAGGAATTAAACGCTCTTTGAACGACTCCGGTGCTATAGAATCTCTTTCCAGAAGAGGGCTAGTCTAAAGAAAGGCCTTGCCTTATGAAAGAAAGGAAGGATAAGAGGAGGGGAGCGAAGAGAGTAGGCTGCACGTGACAGACTCTGCTCCTATTTCAAATGCTGTTCTTGCCGAAAAAGGCTTATCTGGTCTCAACCTCTTCCGGTCTTAAGTTGCTTACTCCTTTCCATACGACCCGAGGTACGAAGTGTCTCTTCTGCATTTGACCTGAGACTGGGAGTTGAACTCTATCGATACGGCTAGGAAGAGGAAGGAAAAGAGCATGTAAGCCCATTTGACCAAGGAGAGGAAAAAAAAGTCAAAGGGAGGAGTTCCTATCTCCATAATAGGAGCAATTCCAATGTTTGTTATCAAAAGTGGATCTATCGATCCCCCCATTGAATCTGATAAGAACAAATCATAAGCCCGGGGTTCCCCCTCCCTTATCCAGCGGGGTACTGTCAAACTGCTTATCTCTAAAAGTCTAACCTCCTCGCCCTCATTGCCGCAGCACCTGTGAAAGTGGCAGCAAGAACCAAAGCACCTACAAGAACAGCCAAAGCAACCAAGGACTTCTCCTCCGGAAGACCGTACATAAGTGATATTTCCTTCGTCCTTACCCACAGTTGCGGGTATATATGTCGTGCCCTGCAACCCGATCTCTAACTCGATAGTTACAGAATTCCGATCAAATCAATCCCTTCGCCTCCGACTGATTTAGCTATGATCTTCTAAATTCTCCTTCCGAGGCGGGGCTAATAATAAGACTGCTGCAGATTGGCAAGTCTCTCGCCAACCCTTTCTGTCCTCCTATCCGAAAAGCATGTGCTTCCCGTGCTGATCCCGCCCCTTTAGTGATTGTGATCAAGCTTAAATACAAACAAAGCTTATCCGGATGAAAGACAAAGCAAGCTATCCTCGCATGAAAATGGAACGAGATTTGAGTCATTGCCCCGAATCAACCCTCTGTATATACCCTTGAAGGACGGCCGGCCTACCCTGGACTCAATAACCTTCCTAAAGATAAAGCGAAAGGGATACCGCTTCGGAACTCAAACTGGGAGGGTAACCATCATCACTAGAACCAGGAAGGCGAACTAAGGCTAACCCTATATTATATATAACTCAACTTCTATATTTGACTAAGGAAAAAAAGAAAAAAGGAACATGTACGTAAAAGTCAAAAAACCATCCTGAACGAGCGCACCGAGAACGAACGAAAGAAACCTGACCTGGAAAACGTTCCAATCCTCCTTTAGTATCTTCTTTAAAAAAAGAGAGAAGAGAAAGAACTGGGAGTTGGCGCCTGCTTGCTTGCTTACCAAGCGATCCTGGCTTTTCGCTCCTCTCCAACCAGTCAGTCGCTTAAAAGCTCCTCCAGTTCGATTATTATTCTTGACTTGACTTATTATTAAAAAAAGTACTCACTATCAAAATGAAAGACGATCGATTATCTACCCAAGAAGATAGAGAGTCCCACATACGAGAAAAGGTCACAAATAGAGTTGAACCAAGTAACATTGCAAAGGCATAATGATAGTAGGGTCGGGATATCCCCGCCCTC
>CAOJBJ012687796.1:0-13992 GCA_948291685.1 Euphorbia celastroides
CAGAATTCTATATGTATCTATGAGATCGAGTATGGAATTCTGTTTACTCACTTTAAATTGAGTATCCGTTTCCCTCCTTTTCCTGCTAGGATTGGAAATCCTGTATTTTACATATCCATACGATTGAGTCCTTGGGTTTCAGAAATAGTGTAATGTAAAAAGAAGTTCTTCAAATCATTGCTATTTGACTCGGACCTGTTCTAAAAAAGTCGAGGCATTTCGAATTGTTTGTTGACACAGACAAAGTCAAGGAAAACCTCTGAAATTGTTCCAATATTGGACCTTGGATATATAATAGTTCCGAATCGAATCTCTTTAGAAAGAAGATCTTTTGTCTCACTCGGTTTAGTTCCTTGTGCATCCCGAGGTAGAGATGGAGATTTGACTTGCAGTTGAAACTTGTTTAAAGTTGGCCCACTATAAATGAGTCCGTATGGTTTCAGCTTTAGGTCATGAATGAATTGGGGCAAGTGGTTATAAATGAACTGGAGCAATGGATAAATCGATAGTAAAGTGAGACATCACAAATGTCCTGGAGAGGGACAAAAGTATAGAGGGTAGAGATGATAGATGTAGAATTTCCATGATCTAGGTATCCAGCTTCTAGCCGTCTTCGTTTAAGGGAATATATTTTATAGGATATTTAAGTGATATATCATTTATGACACGAGAAATGGAAACTCTTCATTTTTTATTTTGAACCTAGATAATGAATAGCAATATTATGTATGATATATGAGTTGTAAAAGATGATAATATGCAAGTATCTCTTATCTAAACCCAACTTAGGTGCTGCAGCTAATCAGTTGTTGATGCGTGTTGTATACAGTTACTCTCTCTATGATATGGATGGAAATCGAGTTCCTCAAGAATTGGTCTCTAAGGTTGGCGAAACTTTTGAGATCATCCTAAAAGAGGTATGTCGTCTCCTGTTACTTTAATGAACTTTTCTTCCTAATATTTAGTAGCTTTCTCCTGAATTTTGTGGGGAGTGAATGAAAATTCCTTGTGGTTGGTGGCCAATGCTTTGAGGGTATGATTATGTAGTCTGCTGTGTTGAGCCACTTTGTGGTGAAGGTCTATTTTTCTTTTATCGCTGATTGACTGGCATCTTACAAACGCAAGTTTTAATGAAAAAGTTGATATTGTATATCCTTATTGCAGACAGAGAAAGTTAGACAAGAACATGACGAAGACATGTCTATTTCTCGTGCTTTCTCAATTGTTTTCGAAAGAAGACCAGAACTAAGGTTTGGACATTAATACCCCTTGACAATTATTTTTCCTGATTCTCTTAGATTTCCAAGGTGAAACCTGATAAAATAATTTTGAAACAAATGTGTAGATTGGAGGGGCTCGGCTATAAGGTGCTTCAATGGTATTTATGCAGGATGGAAGGCTGGTTTGCTGCGGATGCAGATACTATTTCTCTCAAGTGCTGGGATCAGGTAAAATTTGGATGTACACTGTCTCTGTGTCCTACCCCTAGTAGTGGTTTGAACCAACTTTTAGTTGATTTAATCTTATTTCATGCCCATTCTGTCTTTTTCTATTGAATGCTGATTATTGATGTAACAAGATGCGTTTTCTTTCCCAATTGACTTCTTATTGAAGGAAGAACTACTTCCAGGTGGGCACGGACTAATGGTGAGGGGCTATCTCCCAGTCATTAACACTCTTGCAAAAGGTCTTGATATCCGATTGGGTCAAAGGTACTGGAATAATCTATTACCTTCATTTGCATTCTGGCTTTTACTTGCTTGAACAAACGAGTGACTAATGTGTGCACTCTTTTCTAGGGTGACGAATATTGCTAGGCGGTACAACGGGGTAAAGGTAACAACGGAAAACGGAGAAACATTTTTGGGTGATGCTGCTGTTGTTGCTGTTCCTCTCGGGGTGTTGAAGAGTAGGACCATAACTTTTGAACCCAAGCTTCCAGATTGGAAGGAGGAAGCTATCAAAGACCTTGGAGTGGGGATCGAAAATAAGATAGTTTTGCACTTCAGTAAGGTTTTTTGGCCAAATGTGGAATTCTTGGGAGTGGTTGCAAGGACCTCTTATGGTTGCAGCTACTTCTTGAATCTTCACAAGGCTACTGGTCACCCTGTTCTTGTCTACATGCCTGCTGGACAGCTGGCCAAAGACATTGAGAAAATGTCTGATGAAGCTGCTGCTAGTTTTGCATTTACCCAACTCAAGAAGATTTTGCCTGATGCCTCTGAACCGGTAATTTTAGGATTAAGTGCATCAAAATGCTTCTAAATTTGGCAACTTACGCCAATTGCCCCCTGATGTTCCAACCAAAGGTTCTAATTTATTGTGTAAACTTCACAAAATGGCGCCACTTTGCTCCTTTAATGCCACTTCTCAACTTGCGCTCGAGAAATGGCAAATCAGAAAAATCAAATTTTGAAAAGTCAAATAAATTAAAATCCAAAATGTGGTATTAAGGAAGAAAAATGGTGCCTTTTTGCCTAGTTGAGGGTGACATTGGTGAAAAATGTGAAGTATAGGGGGTCTTAATGCAATTTGCCTAATTTTAACTGGCATTGTTGGATTGTTGTTGCCAACATTTGTGAGGTCAAATGCATCAATACAGTTCTATACTTGACAATGTTCATCGGATGTCACCTTGAAATTCCGAAGTTCCAATTAGCCACTTGACCCTGGCAGAATGGCTCCTGTTTGATATGACATGCAGCACTGATGGAAAAGTGGTGCACATCTTCCAAGTTGAGAGGGTTAATTGGAACTTTTGAAAGTGTAGCACAGTATCCGGCGAAAGTTATCAAGTTTAGGGGTCTTGTTGCAATTAGCCTAATTTAAATTTTGCCTGGTATTGCTGTAAAGTTGTTGCCAGCATATATGTCTGAGCCCTACTCTTAAACTTCATTGTATTTCCATCTTGACTCAGGTTCAAATTCTTGTATCGCATTGGGGATCAGATGTGAATTCACTCGGGTCCTACAGCTACGATACAGTAGGGAAACCCCATGATCTGTATGAGAGGCTGAGGATACCGGTGGATAACTTATTCTTTGCGGGAGAAGCAACCAGTACAAGCTACCCAGGGTCGGTGCATGGTGCATATTCAACTGGACTCATGGCTGCTGAGGACTGCAGGATGCGTGTTCTGGAGCGTTATGGGGAGTTGGACTTGTTCCAGCCAGTCATGGGAGAAGAGGCCTCATTTTCTGTCCCTCTGTTGATCTCCCGTATGTGATTGTAGTAAGTGTTATAGGGTATCTAATGGACTTCTAATATATTAAAGTGTGTTATCTTCCTGTGTATGATACTTGGAAATAACTAATGGATTTATTTCATCTTCGCATTGTTGCAAATCTTTGGGAGGTTATCATAGTAGCAACAAGTTATAAATTTTGTGTTTCTGTTGACTGAACAAAATATAACTATGGTCTCCTGGTGAATAATGAAACTGATGCATTGTTGCCTATTTAGTGGGCTTTCTAAAGTTGAAAAATGACTTTGGTATTTATCTATTCATGTAACTTTGTAGGATTGTGATCAAATATGCGTTTTCCTAGCAAGTTTTTCATGCACTTCTTATCCTGGTTCTGGAGTGAAGTTATTCTATAGAAGTACGATATCAATATATCATTAGTGGAGTTTATGTTGAAGGTGCAATTCTTTTATCCTGCTCGTGAATGCATGAGTCCATTTTAATATTAGCAGCACTGAAACAAATTTGTTTTAGTGGTCTAGGTTCTGTTTTAATAAGTTCGGAAACTTCTTTCAGTTGTGACGTATAGATAAAGTGGTACTAGTTGAGGGATTAGAATAACAAAACTCATAATGAGGTGTTCGTTGAAACATAAAATCGAAAACACGTCAAGCATTAAGGGGGGGCTGTGATTATTATAGAAAAAGTGGAATCCATTTAGAATCCAATTATACTGGAAATAGTGGACCTAAAGTATTGTTTTCTTTTCTTTCTCTCGCAATACTGTTTTTTTAGTTTGAGACGTTTGGATTCCACTGTAAGTGGGTGTGGTGTAGCGCTGTCATTATGGCGTATGGGTGGAAAAATCATCCTTCTTTTTCTTTTTTATTTCTTTTCCAATATGAATTTGTGAGCATATACTAATAATATACATTTGTTTCAAATTCCTCCACTGACTGCGTCAATCAGGCCACAAATATCCGCCAATCATTTAGCCTTGCTGACCTTTCCACCATCATCTTGATTCATGACATGTCGACTTTTATCCTAAATCAAGTTAAGAAGACATGTTACCAAATATACAATATTCAAAAGCGATTGTCATCCCAGAATTATTAAATAGCATAACTGTTGCAACAACCATTATCACAATAAGTTGCTTTTACAAACCTTTCATAGATTAGCATCTTTTGACTCAACTCATTTTGGTCTTTAACTATAGAGCTTTTATAAAATGCAGATGGTGAAAAAAATACCAAACTAATGCTATAATCTATAAATGAGAAGTATTGCAAATTGGCCACGGAAGAGTAAATAAAGTTGGAGTATAATTCAACACATTTCAAGTAAAATAGTTCAACGCCGTTAAACCTCAATTCAACCTCAAGCCCTTGAATTTTTGCTCCATTTGGGTCACACAACAATGCAAAGAACAGTTATTGAGTATAATTTTTTATACCTCCATTCCATTATTGATCAAGGAAAATGCTGATGCTGCTAACAAGAATACTATGAGAAAAGAGTATTTTGCAAAATGAGCATCACAGAATTCAACTCACACAATCAAATCCAGTTGATTCCATTCCACTGTAAAATATAAAGGAACACGCACCACAGCTCATCAGCAAGAAGCAACTGGCTTTGACTTTGTTGGCCATAATTTGGAAAGAGCCATATCATTCTCATCCCGCTCATCAAATACTATAGGCCTCCCATCCATTGGTATCCTGTTCAAAATCACCACAATGATTGAAATAGTTTATCAAAATCTTACGTGTCACATTTCAAATCACACAATTCGGTCACTCATAAATCAATTCGAGTCTATAGGTTTAACCTGAATCAGTCACAAATCTATTTATTATGAATTCACGGGCAAAATGAATCAATTCGAGCCATATCATTCACTAAAAATTTATTTTGAATTCACAGCAAAATGAATCAAATGATCCGGTAAAAGTCAAGAATGCACAGTCAAATTATGGGATAAAGAAAATAATGGTGATTAACATAATGATTTCCTAGTGATGAACCACGAAAGCTAGTTTTTATTAGATGAATTTTATATTAGTTGTAAAGTTTAAGTGGTTGTTTTTGGTTCATATGATTTCTTTTTCATATTAAAATTGCATTTCTAGAATAAAATGTGATATTATCTTAACACAAACATGTTAAATGGTCCATTTTTATGATTTTATGAACTTGAAACAAATCTTACTATCTCCATTCAAGATTTATGAATTCCAATTATAGATTCAACATCTGTGGTTCAAAATGCAAGTGATAGATTGATATTGGTAAATTTAAAAGATATGATGGAATGTTCAAAAAGATTCAATTGGATCAAAAGTAGGTTAAAAAACTCAATATGACTACACAAGGGCTAATTAGAACAACATTAGAAAGCTTAATAGCTCAAATTGTAGATTGTCCCAGAGTTATAATGCACGATGTGTAATTTAAACAGCAAACTTACTTTTGGGAGATGGAAGTTTCTTCAGATAGCGCCTTCTCTAGCCTCACCTCAAATGGCGTAGCATGCCAACTCACTTTCTGATCCTGAAAACAATATAAACCTCATAATGATGAGAAAAAAGGATAATAAACAAAAAAAATTATTTGGAGTATGAGTTTTATAACGTACTTCCTTGTATTTATGAGTGGAATTTGGGATTCCATTGCCATCCCACCATTTCAGGGAGATATAAGCAGCTTCATGCTCATTCCAGTGAGCAGCAACCATAGCAATGATAGGTCTATCCGATGGAGTTCTACCAACGAGGAAGTTTTTGCTTGCTGAAGTTCCATCGATTGAATCACCATCTTGAACATATTGTTTTGGCTTTAACCAAGAAGGCAAACTTGCTTCCACATTCATTTCTAGCAAAGAAGCATCTTTCACTCCACCTGCTGCTTCAGGGCTTGTATTTTCCAGCTCATCAGAGCATACTTTGAGCTGAACTGGCAATTCATGGGCTGTAGAATTATCCTGCTGCTGTTTCTTCCACTGACCAACATTCTCGATTGGATTTAGAACTGGATGCACATACTGAGACCTAATTCTTGTTTTCCCTTTCCCTAGAACTTCTACACTCGCAGGGAAAACGGTTCCGGGTGTCTGCATTTCATCAGAAAGTTTGAGCGGAGTTGGTTTTGGAGTTGGTTTTGATGTAATTGAATTACAAGGAGCATCAGATCTCTGAAAAACGCTGAACACATTTTCAGATGATCCTTTAGACAAAGATGTGTCAATGTTGCTGTCAAAACGAACTGACTTGTTCTTGACTGGAAGGCTTGTAGCTGAAAAAGCAAAGGAGAAACTGAAGTAAAAAAATTATCAGTTTAGATTTCGTGAACCATAGTTAATACTTCAGTGCCAATCTTACCATTATCAATGATGCTGAGAGATCTGCTTCCAGTACTCTGCTCATTGGATACACAGCTATACAAAAGAAATGAAATTCTGCATCAATAATCTATTGTGAAATTTCCGGAGGAATCTTAGCATAACAACATTTTGATTTTGTGATGCTTCTTTATCTTATATCATCATTTTACCAAAAAAAAAAGAAGAGACTGTAATCATTCACCACGTGAACTCTTGCAGCAAAGAATGTAATTTGGATGGCCAGAAACTAAAACCAAAGACTGGAAAACAGATCTCTATTCAAGATTATGAGAATATACCGGTAGCACATACTTTCATATAAACCATTGAAGGAAAGATCAACTAGAACTAGAAATTCAACCTGAGAGGTGTGAACTAGAATTAGAAATTAAACCTGTTAGGTGTGAGTTCAGAAGGTGAATCATGTCTACAATCTTCGTAGAGTTTAATGGGAATAGGGGAGTCATGAGTTTGGTCATCTAAATGAAGTTTTTTTGTAGATGCATTGGAAAGGCCTGAGTGAAAGCCTGAAGAGTCTGATTCCTCATCAAGAGGAGGTGAAGTGTTTAGCTTCTTTGATGCTCTCCTAATTTCAGCAGGAGTCTCAGGTAAAGTGCCACAAGCCTTGAGAAACTTGGCCTACAGCGCGAGAAAAAGGCATATCAGCTAGCCGTTTCAACTAGAGATGTCCCGAAACCAGTGCAATAAATATGAAAGAAATTGGAACATTCTGAAATCATTTGAATAACTTCAGACTAATAATCATATCAATTTGAAATCCTAACAAGAAGCGTTCAGCAATCTATAAAATCAAAGCTCCTAGAAAAATTAGTTATAACTCATGAAAAAGGAAAACTAATAAGAAACAGCACGACGCATCAAATCTATTGAAAGAAATAAGTTACGATAGTTCATGGGAAATATAAATTCAATATTGAAGCATATAATGCAGCGACATCATTACTGGATCATGATGCTGAAAATGCCAAATAAGGGCAGGAGAAGAAAACTACTCCATCCATTTGAAAATAAGTGTCACTATGACAAGTTTTCTAATACCAAGACAACATTAAATAAAGCAATAAAAGTACTATTATACCCATCAATCTAGTCATTCATGTCTTTTCATGGGAAAAAATAAATATAAATGCATTGAAATTCTCAAAATGACACTTAAGATTCTTTTCATCCAACACTTATTTAAAAAGGGAGGTAGTACTAAATTCAAGTAATTATTAACGCATCAGATTGGCACAAATTTTTAACAAATATCAGTTCAAGAAAACTACATAAATGCATACCTCTTTCACCAGCTCCTCATTGATTTCTGTAGATCCCAAGCCCTGACTCCTACTCTCATTTTGCACAAAATCTTCTCCCTCTTTTGAAGAGAGATGAGCAAAAATCCAAATAAAAGAATTAGATCATCCATTCAGAATGAAAGTTAAATCACACGGAATAAACAATTTCAAGCATCGTTTACCTTGCGACAAGAACAGAGATGACAAATGATTTTTGGACACCACAGCTTCCTGATCGCAACTCCGCAAAACATAGAGGAATCAGCAAATACGACAGTTCAGAAGCAATCAAACAGATAACGAGTGTAAAAAGCAATCAAAAGAACAGAAATCGGTAAAACGACCTTTTCCCCAAAAGTACAGTCTCTGTTCCGCTGAAAGGAAAGATCACTTTCAGAACAAACGAACAGAGAAGAAATCGAGAAAGCAGCGTACAGGTGGTATAGGCTGGACAGTATCGGAGACGAGGTGAGGTCGCCGGCGATCGTCTGCGGTGCGGAAGCAACCGAAGAAACAGCCCATATCTGTAAGGAAGAATCTATCGAAGATCGGCAAACGAATCGGAATTCTCAATTCAACGATTGGGGAAATCTTGTGAAATTGAGAAGAATGAAAATTGTGATTGATGGAGCGGGTATAATCGGAGATGCAAGTAGAGAGAAAGAGTTGTTTGAACTAATTAAACGAGGGAAACTTTCATTCCTTCAAAATCAAAACGTACATTTCATTAGGTGTTTGGATATTATTTTCACATTATGATTGGAATGCCAAACAGTCGATTTAAAATATTTAATTAAAGAAATTACACAAGCCATGCTGTGCAATATTTCATAAAAAGAAAATATAACATGAGAATAAATTAATAAAATGTCATTAGTGGTAATTTATTTAAAGGATAACTTTAAAAACTATCCTCGAGGTTTCGTTCATTTTCAAAAATAGCCATGAGGTTTATTTTTTATTTTTTACAAAAGCATGCCTTATGGTTTCAGAATTTTACAAAAAAAAAAAAAAACTAATCACAAGGTATGTTTTTAAAAAATTACAGTTTTAATAATATTACAAAAGTTATTTCGATAAATTCAACATTCATATATTCTAACTATATTATTTGTGAATTATTTATCAAAATTAGAGTAATTTTCAAAAATGTTTTCATTTTATTATGATTTTTTAAAGTTAAAATTAATTTTTAAATAAAATAAATATTAAAACACCTAAAAAAAATCTCTAATTCATAACTAATGTGTATTTTATTTTTATAAAAAATTTTGCAAAAATTTACTTCAAAATGGAGAAGATTACATTTTCAAATGTAGTTTTAAAATTTTGAGAAGTCTGTTTTTGCAAAAATTCTGAAACTACAAGAGTGTTTTTACAAAAAAAAAATAAACTTCAAGGATATTTTTGAGAATAGACGAAACATCAAGAGAGCAGAACTACACCATAATCTATCGAAATCAATTCTAGATATGGTCTTCTGATTTTCTTTCACAATAATTGACTTCAATATGCGTATTAAGAAAAATTAGTGTAGTGCTCGTGTGATGCACATATATGTTATTTGTAGTTAAATTAAATTAAAAAAAATGAGAGATATATTAGTTAATAGATTTATTTAATAGATAATTAGTAAATTAAATTCATTTAATTATATAATTAAAAATATTTCATTATTAATTATAATAAAGTCTTTTAAAATGAATAAGGGTAAAATAGTTTTTATACCATTGCACTACTTTTAGGTAAGTATGAGTTAGATAATATTTGAGATACATCCAAATTATTGATTAATCAACTACCTGTATTGTTATAAATATTTTAAAACTCAATAGCAAATAATTATTTAAAATAAATATCCTAAAACTATTCGTTAAAGAGGAGTAAAATTATTATAATTCAAATATCATTTTAAATATAATTATAATTAACAAAATTCAATAAATTTGAAAACAGACAATTAAATTTTACAAAATAAATTTAGAAGATATATCAATTCCATTTGCACGACTCAAAAGATTGCATGTGTCAAAATGTCTTTTAAAAGGTATAAGGATAAAATATTTATGTAAAATTTAATTATTTTTAATTAATTGAATAAAGGTTAACATTTTCATGAAACACCTTCACAATTAGTTTTTTTATTTTATTAAGGCTAAATGCATCCGGACCTTCTTGAATTTGTCCATTTTTTAGTCTGGTTCCCCTGAACTTTCAAAAGTTTCTCTCGTCCCTCTGAACTTTCTAAAAGTTTCTCTCGTCCCCTTCAAAAACTTTCAAAAGTTTCTCTTACCCCCTTAAGTGTCACGTGTCGACTTCTAATTGATTTGACTTTTCAAACATGACATTCAATCAAAAGTTGACACGTGACACTTAGAGGGTTGAGAGAAACTTTTGAAAGTTTTTGAAGGGGGTCGAGAGAAACTTTTAGAAAGTTCAGGGGGCGAGAAAAACTTTTGAAAGTTCAGGGGGGCCGGACAAAAAAATGAATAAGTTTAGGGGGGTTCCCGATGCATTAAACCTTTTATTAATAGTTCTCTCTCTCTCTCTCTCTCTCTCTCCCTCTCTCTCTATATATATATATATATATATATATATATATATATGATACACCTTAATTTTTAGAAAATTATAAACGAACTTGAAAATATTATTTTTGGTTATTGAAATGCAATCTTCATGTTACAATATCACAAATCATCAAAGAGAACACGTTATGTAATTTATTGAACATTTTTTGTGATAAATTTTTTAATTCTTGATGTCAAATAACTTTTGTAACACAAATTTCCTTTATTATCCATAAAAAAATAAATACTATTACAAGGATCAAATTTAATGCGAAAAATAAATTTTAAAAGTTAGATTTTGAATATGGTAGCTTGTAAATAGTCATATCATCAATATTGCTCAAAGTTTCTTTCATAGATAAAAGGGTCTTTTAAAAGGTATAAGATAAAAGTATCTTTTAGAACTTCATTACTTTTATACATATATTAGTTGAATTATCTACAAAAAATATTGTAAATGTCATGAGAGAACGAAATGAAAATCGAGTCTAAAATATTTCGCTTTATGATCTGTTTGCTTTAAAATAAAAATAATATGTGCTCGAAAATATTGAGTAAATATATTTGATAATAACAAAATAAAAATAACAAAAATGAATCTTCGAATATTAATAAAATTGTTTTTTGATTCCGGTTCTTTGCTCGGTGGAGATGCCAATTTGTTAAAACGCTCATAATTTTGCTGTAAAATTGAAAAACGTATGCATATAATTGCTCCTTAAAAACACATTAAAGATACATAATTTATTACTTTGACAATAACAGCATAAACACATATATAATTAACGACAAAAAAATCTTTTAACTTTAAACAAAGTTAATAATAATAATAATAATAATAATAATAATAATAATAATAATCTATTAACACAAAATACAATTTTTTGATAATTTTTAAACTTGTGATAAAATACTCTTCTTTCCATTAAATAGGATAATAACTAAGAGAATTCAATTAAAATATTAAATGCTTATATATAGAATCAAATAAAATCAATGGTAAATATATAGATAATGTCAAAATGTATAAGGAAAAAAAAGTCTCTTAAAGATTCTTTTGCTTTGATAAATATATAGATAATGTCAAAATGTCATGGGTTAAGAAAAAATGACCGAGGTGATGTGACTTTAACCGGACTATTTTGGTGTGCTAAGTTGGGGGATTTAATTTACAAAAACTCCGGTTTGTTAAAGCACTGAAGTCAGAATAATTTTGGAGCTTTATAACGCCGGAATTACGTTGGCATGGCATGACAGGCCGACACGTCGGAACTACAAAAAATGAAAAAACAAATTCGACGTGGCAACCAACTATTGGGCAATAGCAAAAGACAAAACCTGCATGGCG
The DNA here is from genome assembly GCA_948291685.1 of Euphorbia celastroides. Lineage (NCBI taxonomy): Eukaryota > Viridiplantae > Streptophyta > Magnoliopsida > Malpighiales > Euphorbiaceae > Euphorbia > Euphorbia celastroides. The sequence goes on from CAOJBJ012687796.1 coordinate 11,792, forward strand.
TGACGTTTTGTCAACGGGAATTTCAACCCGCAAAATAAGTCCTCCAATTCAGTACACCAGAATTAGTCCGGTTAAAACCACCTCATTCCGGTCATTTTTCCTTAACTCACGGTATTTTAGTGTTTATTCTGCTAATTGATATTTTTTAGGGCTTTAATTCATTTGCATGTACGTTCGAATTTGATGAATTGTTATTTTTTCTTCATTAGAAAATAAAAGTTACTAGTGTATAAAACGTGTGTATAGAGCAGATAGTGTTAGATTCGGTACTGAAAAATCGAAATATTTTGTTGAGAAATCGTATTAGTTACATAGTTTTCTTTTATTTCTTTTTATTTTACATAAAAGCAGAAATTCTTCATATTTTATTGTCTTTCATTAAGATTTTAAGTATTTATTTTTGTTGCTTTTCAGCTTATTTCACATGTTATTCATCAAATAAATATTTTTTTGCTTCATCTTCCTTTTTATATTTCCATATGATAAAAGATCAATGTATGAGGGCGAGGCAAATTTTGAAGACTTTGTAAAAAGCTCATTAAACTGGAAAAGAGTTTGATGCTTACACCTCTTAAATGAAGAGATTACGTAATTTCTTTAAATCAATACTGCTCATTAGACAGCTGGAGGGGAACATTTGACCCCCTCGGCTGCCCCCTGGCGCCGTTCTTGGATTGAGATGGTATGGTCATGTTCTTCGCAGACCTCTAGAAGCTTCACTTAAGAAGTATGATCATTTGAGGATAGATATAAAAATTGGGAAAGAGGTAGGTTAAAACTTACACTTGGAAAAATTTTGAAATGAGATATGTGTCAACTTGATATGATGAGCATTTGCCTCAAGAAAAGGTTTGGTTGTTTGGTTGGTTTCTTCCATTTTTCTTTTCATTCTTTAATTTTTTTCTCATCTTCATTCATTCCACATTGTTTATTAATAAAAAAACAAAAACTAAATCAGTATAAAATGTATTATACCAAATTCAAAACTCATTTAACTACTTTAAATTAATTGAAAAAAATGTATAATAACTGGTAAGTCAAATTTAAGCATTTTAGGTTATTGTCATAATAGTCCAGCAGCAGGTTAATTTTAAAACTCTTGGTGAATGTTCTTTTCCATACTATTGGTGGTCAGAATAGCCTAAATTATACATATTTAAATTAAAATAAATTTTGATTCTTTCTCGTGTTATACAATTTTTGCACACCTAATCTTTGCTTGGAATATGCTACTTAGTTATTAATAAGGTTACTATCTGTTTAATCGTTCTGGATGAATAGAAGCAAAGCTATGGCACATAAGCTAGAAGGGACCCGCGTTTTGTACTTATTGTCCAATAAATATCATTATTTCCAGCTTCTATGCGAAATTGCGAATCATATGGGACAGAAAAATGCTAATTTACTGCTTTTGCTCAATAGAAAATATGTTTGCTCTTATTAATTCATTTCCATCGTGTGTAATATATTACTTATGATTTTCGGAATAAAAAATATTTTTGGAATAAATTGGAATTTTAGTAACCGATCTGTACTAGGTAATTATGATAATAAAGTTCTTAATCTTCTCAGCTATGGTATCACTTACTTTTGTCTAATAGTGAAAACCCATTGTTTACGGCCATCAAGGTGTAGTTTGTAACTAATTGGCTTTCTTTGTTAGCTCTTTTTCCCGCCTCTTATCATTTTGCAATTTAAACTTGTTGGTTTTTAATCTTTTCTTTTTGTTTTTCACTAACGAAGTTGATTGTCTCGTCCTAGTGGCTTGTTTTCTCACCCTTGTTGATAGATAGATAGATAGATATATTTATCTCGTGCGATAAAATAGTTCAAATCGTATCTATACTACTATATTGTGACTATATATTAGCGTTGTCGGTCTCTTCTAGATAGAATTGCAAAAATTATGTTATCTTACCCATATGATTTTTAGTATTTGTAATGTTAAATTGTTACTTTCACGCATTTTTTTCTTGGTTTTGCTTGTTTTCTGTAGCACTCATGCTATCTCAACTGAAAACCAATTAAGTATAGCTCAATTGATACACCTTTTAATGTGGAGATGAGAGATCTTAGGTTCGAAACTTAGCCTCCCGAAGAATTTCTTAATTAACCAAAAGAGAAAAAAAAACAGAAAATGGGTATTAACGTCAAATTTGATAAAGAAATTTTAAATGTCAATTAGAAAATTCCGAGCGTAT
>CAOJBJ012688487.1:0-13755 GCA_948291685.1 Euphorbia celastroides
GGGTAAGAAGTCTAAAGAGGAAAGAAGGTGAAAGTGAATCCTATAGGGATTCGGATTCCCAGCAAGGTATATTACCTATAAATACCCAAAGCCCTAAGTAAAAAGGTACGAAATTCTTAAACTCTTGCTGTTACTTTGCCAAACTATTGTCTCAAAACCATTACTGACTTCGGCATCGGAGAGTCCCCCAAAGGGAACCCCCCGATCCTAATCCTTGGTGTTTTCAGGTGACAGTGGTGACTGGAGTTTTAAGAAGATCAACAAGAAGCTAATTTTCTACAACTAGTTATCATTATTTTTAAAAATGTATTTTCGAAGGTAAAAGGGTAAAAAAATAATTTAATACTTAATTGTTTTAGTTAATATATTGCTATCCGAGTCTGAAGTTTTGGCCTCAATTTTTTATTAAGAGTAAGTTTCTAAACTTAATCGGACCGAATGTAATGATTGTAAATTGAACTGAATCATATGAATTAAATTAATAGAAGAGGAGCAATGTTTAAGTGAACGTTAGTTACTACACCGTCAATAATAAGGAGAGTACTGACAGCAAAAGAGAAAAGCCAAATCACCAGCACTTAGAAGTTTTATCAAGACATTAACATTGAATTTATCAGACGAATGAGAAGAATAGAAGTATGTATGTACTATTTTGATAAAATACCTTCAAACAATTGGAAATTATTGTCGAATGACATCTCTAGATTTTGCTGTTTAGTTCTTTTATGGGTAGAATTGTTTGATATGCAAGTAGATATACTTTAGTGTTAAAACACAATTTATTATTTTCATTGATATTATTCAAAAGTCCTATTTCAACTAAAATTGATCGAAGCCCCATTTGAAAAAGAATGTAACTGCAACTCTATATAAGTAGTACCTCCTCCTAATTCATTCACCATTTCTCTTATTTTCTTTTGTTCCTACACACAATGGGTAGCTCAAAGATATCTTCCCTTGTTTGCATTTCCCTCATTGTTTTTCTTCTCGTCGCTTCCCAGATTGCAGCCGGTAAATACTTCTATTTGTTACGATTTTTTAAGACAAGAACGTAAATCAATGTCTATGTATGAATATAATTTTAACATTAACTAATGTTTGGTTATTGTATTTTGGTTCAGTATCCCAGAAGATGGAAGGAAATCAGATTGCAACGGGTAAATATTTTTATTTTGTTACGAGTTTTTAAGACAAGAATGTAAATCAATGTGTAAGTATGAGTATAATTTCAACATTAACAAATGTTTAGTTATTATGTTTTGTTCAGCATCCCAGAAAATGGAAGGAAATTAAAAGGGATATAAAGTACAAGACGATGATGATGATGATGACGATGATGATGATAACGGACACTCACATGGACACAAAAAAAGATAATGGATATGGACACCATCATAAGCATGAACATGGCAATGATCATAATAGAAAGCATCATCATGGCCATGATCACGGGCACGACCACGGACATGAACACCAACATAAACATGAACATGGCCATGAAAGTGGCAAAAAGCATCATCATCGCCATGAGCACCAGCATGAACACGGACATGATAAAGGGCAGGGGCACCATCACGACCACAGGCACGACAATGGGCATGAACACAAGTACGAGCATGGGCATGGGCACAAGTATAACCATGGCCATGAACACAAGTATAACCACGAGCGTGATAAGAGGTATGAACACAAGTATGATCATGGACACCACAAAGGAACGAGTACAAGTATGAGCGCTAACACAAGAGGGGGCATGAACACAAGAATGAGCATGGGCACGAGCAAGGGCAAGGGCACAATCACGAGCATGGACACAATAAAAGGCACGAGCACGGACATGATAATGGGCACGAGAACAATTACAAGCATAGAAATGATCAAGGACACAACTACAATAATGAACACAGACATCACTATGGATATGGACGTAAATACGGACAAGGACATCACTATGGGCAGGGACATGGCTATGAACACAATGGGCAAGGACATGGCTATGGACACGGATACGAGCATAAACATTGACCTTATCAAGGGTGTGGACCATGTCAACAAACATAAACATGGACGCCGATACTTGAATATATTACCTTAAGTGGTTATTAATGTAAGTTTGAGCAACACAATGTAATAGAAAATAAAGTGTTGAAGCAATATTATTATTATTACATATAGTTATCTTTACAAGGATCCAATTATGTCTAATTTCATAATTGGAGTATAACAAAATAAACTTTATAGTTACTTTATATTTTCGTGCCAAGATACAATTGAATAGAGCTAATGAACCAATGCATGTGTCGACACCGGTTTCAAAAGTTCATGTTCAAAGGTGATATCCTGTTATATATTTAGCGAAATTATACGTGTGAATGCTTATAAGACCTAAAGGTGATATTCTATTTAGTTCAAAATAAGTGAGCTATACTCTAGACGAGATTGGAACTCATATCTTTTCATGTATCTTTTTCCATTCCTTTGTTCAGTGGCGGAGCCAGGACTGGTGTTAAGGTGGGGCAGGCTGCTGGTCATCGCCAATTTCCATTCGGGATGGAAAAAATAATCAGGCGATTATAAAATGGAGGGGGAAATAGAGTAAGAGAAATCACTACTTGTTAATGGGATTGTTTCAACAATACCAAATTTTAATTGGACTTAGATGGATGAGGAAGAAATGGAACAAAGGATAGACTTTTAATTTAACTACCCCAACTGATTATATAGGGCAACTAAAACAAATCAACTTTAGGGTAAACTTCAAAAACCATCCTTTAGCTTTTAATGTTCCTCAAAAACACCTTTGAAGTTTTTTCTCTCTCAAAAGCACCCCTGAGGTTTCTCACCGCTATCAAAAACACCATTTTTCATCCATTAACAGTTAAGTGATGACGTGGCGAAGGGTAATAATGTCCAATCCCATATTTTTACCCATTTACCCAAATCTCCTAAATCCTAACCCAAATACCCAAATATCCAACCCATTTGAAACCCTAACCCTACACCCCTAGCCGCCGGTGCCGGTGCCGGCATCGTCGCCAGAAAATCGCCATTCCAGCGACGTCACCAAAATTGATAAAAAAACTCGTCATCACCGTTCGTCGCAGCCACTATTCTCGTCGCCGCCGCCCCTCCCCCATTCTTCGTCAATTCCTCTCTTTTTCGACCAGAAATCTCGTCAGTTCTCCTTCTCCGACTTGAAATCCGTCAAGCTCCTCTCCCTGACGATTTCATTGAAACCCCAACCCAGATCTCCTCTCCTTTTCAATTTCACTCAAAACCCGATCCAAATCTCTTTTCGCTGCCGTTTTCTGTTAGATCTATTTCAATTTTGGTGATTTTGCCGTCGTTTTTCTCATTTCAACCCCGTCGCCGGGAAACGCCGATATCATATCTGAATCAGATCGAGGAGCGAAAAGGGAGAGGGAGAGGCGGTGAGATTTGGCAATTTTTTTGAGCGAGATCGACGGCGGCAGATGGCACTTCGATGGATGGCGTTTTTTGGCGAAGTGGCAGTGATCCCAGCTTCTGAATTTGGTCGGATGAGATGGGCATTTTTCCGGCACCGGAAGAAATGGAAGAAGGGGAGAAGAGGGCAGTTTCGCCGGAAACGGGGAGAGAGAAACGACTGTTTCACTGGAATCGCGACGCCGGCGTCTGCGGCAGAAGATGGTCTTTTAGGGTTTGATGAGTGTTAGGGTTAGGTAATTGGGTTAGGGTACTGGGTAAATGGGTAAAAGGTTAAGGATTTAGGGTTATTGGATTAAAAATAATCGTTTTGACAAAAATGACCTCTGCCACGTCAACATTTAATGGTCAAAGGATGGAAAAGTATGTTTTTTATAACGGCTCGAAACTTCAGGGGTGCTTTTGAGAGAATAAAAACATCAGAGGTGTTTTTGAGAAATATCGAAACCTCAAGGATAGTTTTTGAAGTTTACCCTTAAATTAAATAGCCAAATCGGCGCCTGCCCCTTTTTCTCTTCTTCTTCCCATTTCTTTGCAATAGGGTTCCAAGGGTTTGGGTGTGGCAAACCTTCAATAGGCCAGGGTATTATACGCCACCACTGCGGTGGCTGTGGTGGGGCAGCTGCCCACTCTGCCACATCCAAAACTCGACAGAGAGGAGCGAATGACAAGAATTTCTGACCAAGTTTTCTGAAAAATTATCAATGTATTATGCATAAAAGGAAAGATAACAAACAAAAAAAAAGTTGTATCGTCTAAAACTTATGCAATATATTTCAACATGTAAAATTTTCGTACCATAATTCTTTCATATCCTTTTCTGAGTGAAGTTTTCTTCAAAATACTATGTCCGTTAGATGACAAAGGCCTCTAGTTAAATTATTCCCTTCATTCGCGGTCTTGTACATAAATATAATACCTATGGATAAACTTAGGTGAGAATCAAGATTCTACAATTCGGATCAAATTTCTAGATTATCATGGTGTAAGATACTTGTGAAAATGGTATTCTAAAACTACGTAAAACAAGCTATGGTACACAATACAATGTTACTTCCTTTCATTTTTTATGATTAATCACAAGATAAAGTTGACACAATTAGCTGCAAATACTACTTAGTGCACAAAGAACTAGGAGCATAATTAAGAAATCAAATGAATAAAATTTTTGGCTTCAATACCAGAAAATTAATACTCAGCATACCATTAATATGATTGATACATTGTGTATGGTACAATTAAGCAATATTTATTTCAGTGGACAACACACCACTCCAAATTCAATAAAACTATACGTTCAGCAAAAATCCACTTTCTGTCAAACTCAAACCACAAGAACCAGGCCCGCTCTTAGCATTTAGGGGTCCTAGGCAAAATAAGTTGAAAAAGTGATAAAATGGGCACTCATATTAAAAAGTAATTTATAAAAAACTTCAATTTTGTTGAAGTTGAGATTTGAATTCTTAGCCTTTGGTTTTTTCAAACAATACTTTACCAATTGATCTAAACTACATTTTTTGTTTATATTTATCTTTCCTAAATAAATAATTAAAATACTATATAGAAAAAATGTTTTTGGGCCTCTTTCGACCATGAGTCCTAGGCGGTCGCACCTTTTACACACCCCTATGAGCCGGCCTTGACAAGAATTTAATTCACAGTCTCAGAATCTAGTTCACGAACCTTAAACAAGTTGCTGTTGAGTAATGAATATCAAACTCAAGATTTCAAAGACTTAAAACCCAATTGATTGACGTAAAAATATAGTGACTCAAAACAAGCCATTCTTGAATATTCATTTTACAAAATTTATCAAGAAAACACGTTAACTATAGCAGACTTGTACAATTGCTGGAGTTTGAAGCTAAGTTGGCATTTAACTGGTCGGTGAGTCAGCGGTGGAAAAATGAATATTGGTACATTTTAAGCTAAGTTTAAAACTCTCTTTATCTGTACAACATTTAAAATAATAAATAGATCTAAATCAAATATTAAGTTGACATTTTAATAGTAACATCCATTAAAGTCTTATCCAATCAAATATGATTTAAAATGAAAAATGACAAAGAAATTCATCCTACAACTACACATTATGAAATAGATATATTTTAAAGTGGTACTACTCAAACATTAAGTTTTAAACCTGAAACCTATCATAAAATACAAGAAAAAAAGGAAGAATTATCTGTTGGAAAAATTCTATAGAGGCTAAAGTTCTTTGAAATAAACGGTTCAGTTTGGAAGCACCAAATAGCAAAAGAGTTCAATGTCACAGCAAGGGAACTGGAAACAATAGTTACCTGAGTGAACTGAAACGACGTCGTTTGAAGTTTTCCGAAAAATAAGAAGGAAACGACGTCGTGTTGATAGAGTAATTAGGGTAAAAAGTAAAGGAAAAACTTTAAAAACCTCCCCTGAGGTTTCACACTTTTTCAAAAACAATTCTAAAGTTTAAAATTTTTCAAAAACAACCCTGATGTTTCGCACCGTTATCAAAAACATCATTTTTCATTCAATGACTGTTAAATGCTGATATGACAGAGGGGAAAAATAGGAACACAATATTTCTTTACCCATTCACCCTATTCCATAAACCCAAATACCTAACCCATCAACCCAAATACCCTTACAAAATGAAACCCTAATCCTAACCTAGATTGTGCCGGCTCCGGCACCGGGAAATCGGGCCTCCAGCCAAGACCTGAAATTCCGGCACTCCCTCCCCTCTGTCGATGATTTCACAACTTTGGTGACTCCAAAACGCCTAATCCCCGATTCCCCGTCTTTCTCTTTGTCCCTTTCTTCTCCATCTTCGGCAACAGTCCTCATCGAAACTGAAAACCTGGCCATTTCTCTCTCCTCGTTGATTTCTCCGGTAGATGTTGATATAATATGTAATTATGTAGTGTTGTATATATTTAGTTTAGGGAGTTTTACGTAATTGCATTAGTTAGAAACCCTACTCTATATATATTGCAATAATTCACAATAAATGATTTTTAGGGGTTTTACTCAAATCTGCCGTATAGTCTTTTATGGTATCAGAGCTTGAAGGCTAGCCGCCGTCATGCCTTCATCGTCAACCACCTCGACAGCCCTCGCCATTGTCATTAGCTCGACGGAATCAACCACACCCCCCTCAACTCCATCTCTTTCTTATCAACTACCAGTTAAATTGGATGCTAACAATTTTGTATTGTTGAAAACCCTAATACAATCGATGCTATCGGGTTGTGGGTTGTTTAACCATGTTGACGGCACTGGTGCTATTCTAGTCGAGAGACTCGTAGGAAATCAACCGAACCCTGCATATGAAATATGGTACAAATAAGATAAAATAGGTTTTGTCGTGGATGCTTAGCTCAATCTCCCCATCGCTCCTTCCTCAAGTCGTAGGAGTTAGGACAACAAGGGAGGCCTGGATGAAATTGGAGAGCATATGCGTCAGGTTCCAAGGCGCTCATTCGAGATTTGAAACAACAGCTCCATGGCCTTGTAAAAGGAAATTCTGAATCAGTTCTTGACTATATGCAGCAGGCAAAACTTTTGTCTGACAAACTGGATGAACTTCAATCCCCAATAACAGAAGATGATCTGGTCGATTCAGTTCTGGATGGCTTACGTGGAGGCTTGCGGGATGTGTGTCGTACGTTTGCATCTCGTTCAATTTCATTTAATGATTTACTTGGTATTTTATTGACTGAGGAACGTCATCTTAAGCGATATATGTTGCTATCTAGTGATCTAAATGTGCCAACGGCACATTATATAGTGAGATCTAATTCAGGGAATCATAGGGGCCGAGGGCGAGGCCGGGGGTAGTCTCGTCCATACCAACATCAAACTCATACCCGCAAGCAGCACCCTACAAATTTTATGAAGCAAAATATAGGGTCCAGTTATTCCCGCCATCCATCATACTCTGCTCCTTTTGATTCCACTGAAATTTGTTGTTATAACTGTCAGGGATTTCGCCATACTTCGAAGGAGTGTCCATTGCCACCGGTTAACAACCAAAGACATCCACAATCTCATCACACCACACTTACCCAAACCGAACCCCAATGGATCCTTGATAGTGGTGCAACACATCATCTTACTTTGGATTTGGGATCCCTGCACTTGCACTCCGAGTACACCGGACCCGAGGAGGCTCACTTAGGTAACGGTACTACTCTTTTTATATCTCATGTTGGTTCTACTACGATTCCTGCGTCAAATAAATCTTTGCAACATTCGAATGCTTTACATGGACCACATTCAAATTCTAATCTGGTGTTTGTTAGTGCTCTTACCAAGTCCAATGATGTCTCTGTTGAATTTTTTAACAAGATTTTTTGTTGTGAATGACCTGATTTCCAAGCAGGTGATACTCCAAGGCCCGAATAAAGATGGACTTTATACTCTCCCGTCCGGTGGTCGTTTTCCTGTTCGGTGTCATTTGACGAGACTATCGACCTGGCATGACAGACTTGGACATCCAGCAGATCCAATAGCTCGTAGCATTTTGAGTTGTCATAATATTAGTTTTTCGTCGCATAAGACTTCGTCTCATGTTTGTTCTAGCTGTGCTGTGAGTAAGAGTCACAAATTTCCGTTTACTTTGTTTAATACAGTTGTGTCTGAACCTCTTGCTTTGATTTGTTTTGATGTTTGGGGGTTTGCACCCATGATATCTGATGATGGTTTCTCTTATTATTTGCTCTTTTATGATTCCTATAGCAAATATACCTGGATTTATTTTTTGCGCCGCAAATCTGAAGTGCTTGATACATTTGTTAGATTTCAAACTGTTGTTGAAAAGTTCTTTGGCCGTCCCATTAAAACACTATAATCTGATGGTGGTGGTGCGTTTTTTACAATGAAAAACTATTTACTTGATCATGGAATCCAACATAGGATGTCTTGTCCGTATACCCCGAAATAAAATGGGCTTGCAAAATGGAACATCGTCACATTGTAGAAACAAGTCTCTCCTTGGTACATCGAGTAAGTCTTCCTATGCAATTCTGGTCTTATGCTTTTTACACTACTGTTTATCTTATTAATCAAATGCCTCTTTCTACTTTACTTGGTCCATCTACCTTTTCATGTTTATTTCAGTCTTCTCTTGATTATACCTCGTTGCGTGTCTTTGGTTGCCTCTGTTATCCATGGTTACGTCCTTACTCGGGTCATAAACTCAATTTTTGATCTCAAAAGTGTGTCTTCCTTGGCTACAGTAAACACCATAAAGGGAATCATTACTTTGATCCCATCGCTCACAAATTTTTTGTCTCACGTTATGTTGTTTTTGATGAGCAGGTGTTTCCCTATCCGGAACTTTGTGATGGTGTTTCCCTGCCCACTTCTACCCGTAACGATATTTTTCCGGGTGTTCACATCAAGACCAGCCCCCTCCCTATGCCTACAACTCCTCATCCATCTCCAAACTCACAATCGTCTCCCACTACGCCTACACAGACCACTGCTGCCCCTCCTTCTCCCACTCGGTCACCCTCACCTTCACACATATCCTCCCATACAACTGAAAACACAATCCCATCATAACCTTCCCCTGGGCTATCTCTGGTTGTTGACTATCAGCGTCGTGATACTCCTTCGAAGCGGTCTCGGGTTACTCATAAACCCAAACCTGTCAAGACTATTACAATGAGATAAGACAAAGGCAAGCTACCCCCAACTCCGAACATTCTTACTTATGCTACTAAGGTTGAGGTGCGTGACCCTACATGTTATACAGAGGCTTCAAAATCTAAGTGTTGGCTCAAAGCTATGGCAGCTGAGTACTCTACCTTACTTACTAATGGCACGTGGACACTGGTCCCTCCACCACCTCATTCTAATATTGTTGGGTGTAAATGGGTCTTCAAGACAAAACTACACCCTGATGGTACAGTTGAGGGTCACAACGCCCGTCTTGTCGCAAAGGGATTTCATCAACGCCTGTCTTGTCACAAAGGGATTTCATCAACGCCCTGGTGTTGATTTTCTCGACACATTCAGCCTGGTTGTCAAACCGACGATGATCCACCTATTACTCTCTCTTGTTGTATCATATAGGTGGTCTATCACTCATCTTGATGTTTCAAATTCCTTTCTTCATGATGATTTGGAGACCCCTGTCTACATGCAACCACCACCTAGCTTCACTGATCTAGCTCATCCGGACTATGTTTGTCTCCTCCGAAAATCTCTATACGGTTTGAAACAATCTCCCCGCATGTGGCATAAGAAACTTACTCAAGCCTTGCTTGATTATGGCTTTTGTGGGTCTAAGACCGACACCAACCTCTATTGGTTTTGTAAGAGCTCTTCACTCATCGTCTGCCTTATCTATGTTGATGACTTCAGGCAGCTGTAGCCGAATCACTTCAGTCTAACTTTGCCATCAGGAACCTTGGACCGGCCAAATATTTTCTGGGTATTGAATTGCAACATCAAGGAAACTCGTTGTTCCTCAATCAACGAAGTATGCTCTTGATCCCTTATAGAAATCAGAGCTGGCGATGTGCAAAGGTGTTCAAACAACCGCCAGCCCCTCAATTGTCTTGAGCAAGAGTGTCAGCCCGTCGTTTGAGAACTCCACTGTCTTTCAGAGTCTTGTTGGGGGCCTTCAATACTTGACCATCACTCGCCTAGATAGTACTTATGCGATTCATAAGGTGGCTCAGTTCATGCAATCTCCACTTCAATCACATTGGCAGGCACTTAAGCATATTCTTTGGTACTTGCGGGATACACCTTCATATGGCTTCTGTTATGATCCACAGCTTCGACTACATCTCCAGGCTTTTTCTGACAGTGATTTGGTTGGTGATCCTGATGATCGTCGATCAATATCAGGTTTTGCAATTTTTCATGGCATAAACTTGGTATCATGGAGCTCTAGGAAGCAACACAAAGTTTCCCATTCATCCACAGAAGCCGAATATCATGCCCTTACCATTACCACATCTTAACTCAGTTGGCTTGGTTTGCTACTACATGATATTGATTTTCCTCTTCATCAAACTCCTGTTTTGTGGTGTGATAATCTCAGTGCAACGTATTTGACTGCAAACCCGGTCTTTCATAGCTGCACAAAGCATCTTGAACTTGATTTTCATTTTATCTGTGAGCGAGTTTCTTCAAAGTCTTTGTGTGTTCGGTACATACCTACAGATGATCAGGTTGCAGAGGTGCTCACCAAACCTCTTTCGACCTCACATTTTCGTTTACAGTGGAACAAGTTGGCTGTGGTTCCAAACCGAGTTGTATATTCAGTTTAGGGAGTTTTACGTAATTACATTAGTTAGAAACCCTACTGTATATATATTGCAATAATTCACAATCAGTAATTTTGAGGGGTGTTACTTAAATCTACTGTATAGTCTTTAGATGTAAGCTTAGTTTTTTATTTTATTTCAGATCAGGGTTGATTTTGTTTCAGATCTAAAGGTATTGGGCTGCTTTTACCTTGCCGGAATGCTGGTGGCGGTGTGGCTCGGGTTTTCGTCGATTTCTGGCATTTAACATTCTCTTCGCTGGAAATTATCGGTGTCGGTTTTGTTTCAAAAGGGGTTGAGATCTGATGGAGAGGAAGGCGGAGTTCACTGGTGGCAAAGTCTATTGCCGTCGTGTGTGGTGGCGTTTCCGACAAGAAACGCAGAAATGGCGGTCGGGGGAGAGAGAACAGGCGGTGGGGGTTTTGACGTTGGAGGAGAGAGGAGAGAACATGCCATTCTCATTGAGAAAATCATCACCAATCAGTGCAAACGGTGGCTAGGGGGAGAGGAAAGGGAGATCGATGACGGGGGGGGGGGCGAAGAAAGAGAGAAGCCATGATTTTCCGGTGAAGTTCGCCGGAATCGCGATTTGCCGGCACCGGTGGTAGGATTGATTGTGTTAGGGTTAGGTTGGACGAGGGGTTAGGGTAAATGGTTATTTAGGTTTAAAAAGTGTATTTAGACCAAAATACCCCTCTTCCATGTCATCAGTTAAAACACCCTTGGATGAAAAAGGACGTTTTTTGATAACGGTGCGAAACATCCGGGTTGATTTTTGGCTATCAGAGGTAAGCGATACATAAGTAGGGTTCAATTTCCGGCGAAGAGGGAGGGGACCGCCACCCCTGGATCCGCTAGTGTTTGTTGGTAATACTGGCGAAATGAGAACTTTAGAATATTTTTTTTCAAAAGCGGAATATATGATTTCTCAAATTATGTAAAATGAGGTAATGACGTACGTTATGTTTGTAATTTTAAATATGTTGTACAATATAATAATAAAAACTTATATTTAAAACTTATTTCGGGTACTTTTTTATATTTTGTTTTTGTTAAAAAAAACGAATGCTCAGTTTGGTACCTAAACTATACCCGAAAATCCTCTCATGTACCCAAACTATTAAAGTGTCCCGTAAGTACCTCAACTTTCAAAAAGTGCACCATTTCACGACCTTAGTGCCATGTGTCAACTTCTGATTGGCCAGTCAAAAGTTAAAGGTTGACTTTTTTTGAAAAGTCAAACTCGCCAAATGTTGACACGTGGCACTAAGATAGTAAAATGGTGCACTTTTTGAAAGTTTGAGGTACATACGCGGTCTTTTTTTGAAAGTTGGGTACCTACGTGGACACTTTAATAGTTTGTGTACCTGAGAGGATTTTTTGGTATAGTTTAGGTACCAAAGTGAGTATTAGACCTTAAAATAATTTAGCATAGTGTAATTGGAAGGGCAATATTCTGGATGCACTTCTAAGGACATATCATGTCCTAGAAGTTGCTGAGGACAAAGCCATTGAAGAGGAAGCTCAAAGAAATCCAAAGGTGCCAACTCCAGAACTAGCAACAACTTCCGAAGGAGTAGAAGCACAAGGGAGAGAGACTCTGAATTCTGTAGTAGTAGGTCCATCGACTGCTCCTGTAGGTGAGGGTTCTCAGGTTGCTAACAGAGAAGGTGATGAAGAAACACCTACCTCTTTTAGCTCATCAACCAGTCCAGAAGAGCAGAATGAAGGGGAAACAGCCCTAACATCATCTGCTCAACCAGAAGAAAGGGGAAACAGCCACAGTCATGTACTGACAGACTTGAAGAAGCAACCAGAATACTGTAAGAAGAGATAGAAAAGAAAAAGAAGAGAAATCCTTCTTCAGTCAAGAGCTGCAAGCCATCCATCAGTCCTTAAAGACATTGAGGAAGAAGGAAGTCAATTTTGGCCCTATAGTGGAAGCAATGGAGAAGCTCAGACTTGCTGCACCTATTTCCGGATCAATCTCCTTGACAACAAAGACAGTAATGGGACCCCTACTGTCAAATGTGAAGAGTTCAGCAGATCAATTGAAAGTTGCAGCTGCGAATGTTGAAAAGAAGGTGGAAGCATGTTCATCACAGCTGAAAACTCAGATCACCACCTCTTTTGAAGAAACCAATAGTATGCTGAAAAAGCTGGAGTCCAGAGAATTAGCAAATGAAATATGGAATAAGCTGAAAGAAGAAATCCACCAGGAACTTGATCAATTCTTGAAAAATTACAATAAGCATAAGAAATTGGATACTGCCCAAAAGCGATCCAAATATCGAGCAGAAGTAATTCAAGAGATCAAGTTTGCACTGACCGAAGTCAAGGAAGAACTCGGCAATGAAATCTCCTCCAGCAATAAGGGCATTACCAAAGCTAAATTAGACTCTTACATGGTGTGAATACTCGATTTTCCGGCTCCAAAAGTCAGTCAAAGTACGCAACGCAGCTCCGGAAAAAGTCTCCAGAAGCATGTCAATATACCACTCAAAACGTCCGCAACGGAACAAGGATCACAGAACTGATCTCGGATTATTTTTCGGAGGTCCGAAATCCCCGAAAATCGTGAAAAATTGCACCGAACGGGTGAGTCCGGCCTGGCGCAATCCCGGCGCGCATGCGCCGGGAGCGGCGGCCTCGCGTCAGAGCCAGCGCCCCCGCGCTGGCGGCGAGCCCGCGCCAGGAGCGGCGCCCCCGGGCTGCCTCCAGCGCCCCCGCGCCGGCTCTGGCGAGCCCGCGCCAGGAGCAGCGCCCCCGGGCCGCCAGCGGCGACCCCGCGCCGCCGCCGGGCCGGCACCGGCGCTCCCGCGCCGGCTGACGCGATTTCTGCCTCTTTTATATATTTTTCGGCTATAAATAGCCCTCCTCTGCCTCCATAATCCGGACCCCAAGCTATTTGGAGTACTAGCTTTCTTCTCTTTAAGTCCTTATTCGATCTTTTCGAAGCTTTCTGTCAATTAAGAGTCTTTAATTTTCAAATTGCATTTGAATTGCTGCCCGATTAAATTTC
>CAOJBJ012692438.1:0-10067 GCA_948291685.1 Euphorbia celastroides
TGGAGTGAGATATAGTGACTCCCCTCTACAAAAAGTAGAGCCATTTGCACTAGACATTAAACAGGATCCCAAATTCCCAACAAACCTAAGCTTTCGCACCCTATTCTGTATGAACTCTATCAAGTTCCCTAAACACCCTTAATTATCTTTTTGACTCTTTCTCACCCTTCATCCTACCTGCCCATTCTCTATCATATTCTCAAATTACACATGTTCTTGACTTCAGGTGAGGACAACTGTTACCTCCTAAATTTTAAATGGATAGCAAAGTGTTTGAAGGAGGATCAAACGTGCAAATTGTATCCCTCATGATTGTCCTTTTCGATTCCAATGTCTACATATATAAGCTTTTTGCTGCTGTGGCTTTCGTGCTTTTGTTACTCTGATAGTATCTGTTTAGCAAGAAAGAGGAAATTAGAACTAAAATTTTCATCTGGGTATGACTGTATGGTTGCATGTTAGCATGTGGTAGGTTGGTTTGATGTGCTGGTCTCTGAGCAATGTCTCACAGTTAAGCAGGTTTAGTTAACCATGTAGCAAAACTGAAACTATTATTAAGTGGTAGTCTTGTACATATTGCTCTTTTACATATTGGTCTTGTTTGTGCTTGAACTAGTCTGGTATCCTGTTGCATGGTCAGGCATCGTTTGTTTTTCATGCTTACGTTATTTGGTAAAATCAAAGACGTGAATGGTAATATCTCCTGGCATCCTTATGAAAGGTTGTTCATGTTCCATTCTTACAGATTCCAGAAGTGGCTGCTTCTTTAGTGCCTCTATGCGAAGTATTTGGGTCACTTATGCCTAAATCTAGCACCAGATCAAGCACAAGTGATGACTCAATTTACATGGTCTTTTCTTCTGCTTTTCTTTTTCTTCTGCGTCTATGGAAGTTCTATAGACCCCCTCTTGACCAGTGGCTGTCAGGAGGAGGGCCTCTTGGAAGCGAGCTTACATTGGAATATCTTTTAATGTTGAACAACAGCCGGTTTACTCATTCTGATTCCTCTGCTTCAGATGAGACCAACATTGATAAACCTATTAAGCCTGTATATATAGATTCTTACCCTAAACTGCGGGCTTGGTATCGCCAAAACAGGTCATGTGTAGCTTCAACACTTGCAGCGCTCCATAGCAGTAATCCGGTTCATGAAGTTGCCAACAACATTTTGAACATGATCTACTCCAATATGACAAAGGCAGCTAATTCTATGAATTCTTCCTCGTTATCAAACAACAGCTTAGGTGGGTCCTCTTCAAGTAGTGCAGAAGATCCCTGCCAGAGACCTATGCTTCCTGCATGGGAAGTGTTGGAAGCCATTCCTTATGTCCTTGAAGCCATATTAACTGCTTGTGCTCATGGAAGACTCTCGTCTAGGGACTTGACAACAGGTCAGATAAGGGATTGATATCTTATTTACTGAGAGATATTTTCTATATTATAGGTCATTATACTCAAAATTGTCGCCAAAAGTCTACTGCCCCCAAAGGTTGGCTTTTTTGCGGCTCTCACCCCTTAATGCCACTTGTCAACTTCTGCTTAGAGAGAGAAAAATGGCATTTTTGAGAAGTCAAACCAACCAAAAATTGAGACGTGACATTCAGGGGGTGAGAGCTGCGAGAAATCCAACTTCAGGGGACTGAGAGAAACTTTTAAGAGTTCGAGGTGGCAGTAAACAATTTGTGGCAACTTTAGGGGGTAAACTATGCATTTGGCCTTTATTATATTGATTAATTAATCCTCAACTTAAAATTTCTCTTTTCATAGTTGAAAGACATCAGTGTTTCTAGATGTACAAGTGAAGTCGTTAGTTGAAATAGATTGTATAAACTTCTGTTCTGAATCATCGCAGGCCTGAGGGATCTCATTGACTTTCTTCCTGCATCTATTGGAACTATTATCAGTTACTTTTCTGCTGAAGTTACTCGCGGTACATGGAAACCAGTTCCGATGAATGGAACTGACTGGCCTAGTCCAGCAGCTGTACTTTCATCTGTTGAGTCTGAAATGAAACAAATACTTTCTGCAGCAGGAGTTAATTTTCCAAGCTGTTCTGGTACAAATTTGCTCATTCTTCTTTATTTCTGTTCCATCTACTATTCATAGATATATTGTTCTCATGTAGATTAGGTTAAACAATTTAAACCTCCATAAGCATTGGTTGATTTTCAAAAATTAATTTTAACATCCATGTAACTCGCACAGTTTATGGAACAGTTTACTAGCAAACTGATAATCTAACATATAGATGCTTTAACCTATTTGATTGTTGTTGCACGAAAATAGGAGTCAGTTGTGAATAAATAGAAATTAAAATCATCTGGTCAAAGTATTTGTACATTAGGCATGTAACAATTGATGAGACTGGACTGCCTAGCTTCAAAGTTGAAATTTGCTTAAAAATGAATTAGGGTGTGACAGCTGGATGAGACCTAGATATAAGGATGTTAGAATTATACTGTATGTGAATCTACTAGTATATTTAAACAAATCATGCAAACTATTAGCTCTGTAAAGTAATGATCCCTACTAATCAAGATAATTCTCTTTTAATCCATTTTATTTGTCAAGTTGGATCGGCAATATTTTACTTCACCAATTTTGGCTGATCCACCATTGTATTATTGAGGAGAGTTTAGGTATTTATGGAGAGCTATACTTGTGTGATATAAAAAGGGATCATGAAATTTCGGTTGCTTCTTTTTATTAAGGAGGCAACATGTATGCAAAGGAAATCTGCGTATCAGCCTGCAAGAAAACTGAATATTGAAATTGAAAATCTTCGCAGGAAAGACAATTAGGAACCACAAAAACGAGTATTCATCTTACGAATGAGCAGCATTATTTTGGTTCTTGTTGCAATTTTCAGACTTCAAAACGAAAACGAAAACTTCTGTTCACTATTGTTCATATTGTCACTGACATCAGTAATGGGAGTGTGGTTTTCTTTCTGGGTCTTTAGCTTTCCACTAATGTTTTGAATTACAAGATCTTTGCAACTTGTTGCAGGGAGTTCGCACATGATGCTTCCATTGCCCATGGCAGCTCTGGTCAGCCTAACCATCACTTTCAAACTCAACAAAAGCCTCGACTACATCAACGCCGTAGTTGGGCCTGCTTTGGAGAACACAGCCTCCGGTTGCCCTTGGCCCAGCATTCCCATCATCGGCTCTCTGTGGGCCCAGAAAGTCCGCCGCTGGCGTAGCTACATAGTCGTCTCGTGTGTCCGCTCCGTGTTCCGCCAGAACAAGAACACAGTCTCCCAGCTCTTAAACAGCTGCTTCTCCTCATTTCTCGGGTCAGTCAGCACTACTTTGCTGACCAACCAGAGCAGTGTGAGCTGTCTGCTCGGGTCCCGCATAGCGGTCCACGTGTCCCACTCGGCTCTGGCCCCCGGGTTCCTCTACCTGCGCTCATGCCGGAGCATACAAGAGATTCAGTATGTCAATGGGATGATCATAACCCTCGTGGGAGAGCATGCCAGGGAGTCCGCTGCAAAGTGGGCCACCACAACAAACGCCTCCCGGTTGAAGTCTAGCCAAGCTTCCTTATCTCTAGCAGCTGTGAAGGCCAGGGAGGCGGCGACGCTCGGGGCCAGCCTGATATGCGTGTCGGGTGGGGTCCACTTAGTCCAGGAGCTTCTCCTCGAGAACATCCCGACGTGGCTGATGTCATCGCGCCAGGTGGCGCAGCGGGAGACGAGCGGTGTCGCCAGGATAGTGGAAGGGTATGCAATGGCGTACTTGTCGGTATTGTCGGGGTCGCTGATATTGGGGGTGGGGGCGAGATCCCCGTCGTGGGCCGTGGCCAGAAGGGTGCTGATAGTGCGCAGTCACATGGAGTTTTTGACCGGAGTGTTGGATGGGAATATATCGCTCGGGTGTCACCCCGCCACATGGAAGGCTTATGTGACTTGTTTAGTGCATTTGGTGGTGAATTTTGCACCGGTGTGGGTTAGAGAAGTGAGGGTTGAAACTCTGAAGAAACTGGCGAGTGGATTGAGAAGATGGGGCGAGTATGAGTTGGCTATCTCGCTTGTTGAAAGAGGAGGGATTGAATCCATTGGCTCTATTGCCGAACTAATAAATTTGGTAGATTAAGCAACGAGCAGGTGAGGCGTGTGAGCGTTGTTGGTGGCAAAGATTGTTCCTACGATTTTAAGAGGCGTAATACTTACTATAAATAGCTTACTGTCCTTTGAATTTCCTCAACTCGCCAAACTTGTAAAAGTGTACCGTTGTTATCTTTAACTTTTAAAACGCGCTCTACGTCTAGAGGATTTGCGAATCCCTCTATACTAAAACTTTCCAAGGGCCACCTCATGGTATCCAAGTTGAAAGAGATTAATTGAACGTATTTGTCTTACTTCTTCGATCCGGGAAGACAACCCAAGCTAGAGAAGTAAGATGGCTTTCCTTGATCAACGGGCCGTCAATCCTTTCTTCGACCTCAAGAGATTGAACAAAGAAGCCCCATTGATTGGATATGGTAAGTATAAGAACAAACTCAAAACAAAACCAAAGAAGCAAAAAGTTAGTGATCAGGTGTTCCACGGGCGGAATTGGGGTTGCTGCATTTCACAGAAGAGAAAAAAGTGCTATTTCTCAGAGGCAGAAAAGTGTTTGTTGGTGGACCGAAAGTTGATTGATTTAGGAGCTGCTGGTCCAGTGTTTATTTTCCTGCACAAAATTAGAGCTGAGATTAGCAGATAGCCATTGATGGGGTGTATGTGTAATCCAGAATTGTGTAGGTAGTTTATTGCAAAGATTCGACCATACTCCCCTATTTTTTGTGCAATCTCTTAAGATGTGCAAAAGACTGATTTGCTTCCTTTGCTAATTCATACTTGAAAGTGCTCCTTACTGTCTAATCTGCTTAATGCTACCTTAATTGGTAAAAATGTGTGTGTTCATACGAAGGGAAAGGCTAAGCAGCGATACATCAGTTTAGTTTTAAATGCCACACGTCAAATTCTATTTGGTGAGAAAAAAATACATTTTTGAAAAGTTATGTTAATCAAGACTTGACATGTGGCATTTAGGGGCGAGTTGATGTATTTTTGAAAGTTAAATGGGGCAAATTGGCACACTTTTAGATGATGAGGGGGTGAAAGGGATTTTTTTAAAGTTCAAGTAATATTTAGGAGGTTTATGGCTTTTTAAGAAGTTAGTGAACGAGTCAAATTTAGTTAGGCATTATGGCAGTAGTAGGTTAGTGACTAGCTACAAGGTCTATTTAGAATCCCTTATTTCACGAGAATTCTATACAAACTATAGCATTTCAAATTCAAATCGAATGAATTTCTTTTCAAGTAATAAGGTTGTTGCTTAGGTGCTATTTTGGAGCTTGTCATCTAATATTATGATTTAGAAGCCATTTTACACATTAATTGGGTGTTAGCTCAATTGGTACACCTATCAATGTATAGGTGGGAGGTCTTTGGGTTCGAAACCCAGCCTTTTCAAAGTTTATATAATTCTTCAAAAAAGAAGTCATTTTACACGTTAGACTAGTCCATTGTTGTCTAAGTATTGCCTTGTTTGATTTTTGCAGCTTAATTGGATCTTAAACCTTATTTTTTTTTTTTGAAGCTATTGATATTAATAATAAATGAAGTTCGATTTTTTCTCATGGAAAGTAGCTTAACATGGTGTATTGAAATATTATTATACTATGAAGTTTGCAATAAAACGTGCTATATATCATAAATATAGTTTATATAATCTGACTAGCATCTAAATAACTTAAAAAATCCCTTAAAATATATCTTAGTTTTTATAGTTAAATATATATAATTTATATATATTTCACATTATAATTAAACTTGAAGTTTTAATATATTTACAAAATATAAAATAAAATTCTTATAAAACTCCTCCTAAATTGAGTTTTAGGTTGCGAAAGTGTACTTTTATTGACTAGCACCTAACATTTTAGTTTAAAACCGTTTCAAATAACTCATAGTGACCTGTAAATGTAACAATTCATTTGATTTGATCCATTGATTGTGCTCTTTCTTCTTGAAAAATTGTGTCATATACGTAAGAAAAAAAGTTTTTCTTTTTCTATTTTACTAAAATAAGTAATTAAATATTTTTTAGATAAAGCAACTTTCAAATTTAAATTCCCCATGACACATCAAACAACCGCTCATCCAACACCATGATTTTGAATTTCATAACTTAAAACCGTCATATACTATAAATAATTGATTTTTTTACTCTATTTTTCAAAATGCTTTGTTCATTTTATCTTCAATACAAAATTCATATAAACATGTTTTCGAAAAGAAAGTTTTGAAATTTTCTATAACCTAATATTTATACACTTGAAAGTCCTACAACATTCATTTATGTATTTGAATCATTATTCATCATAGCATAAACTCATATAACCTCATGTTTTGTACTTAGAATGTCTTGATAGCCTCATATTTATGAACATACAAGTTTTATAACCTCGTATAACATGTTGATGTATTTAAAAAAAAATTGGTATAAGAAAACTATGAATTTCCTTCTCAATTATGGGAACTAGCATATTTGTTATACCTTTCACTTTATTTGGTTCCATCTTTATGCCTCTTTGATTGACCACATGACTCAAAATTGTTCCTATAGCAACTCCAGATACACATTTCATCAGTTTGATTCGCGAGTTGTAGTTTTTTTAATGCGTGACAGGATGTTCTTCCGAAATAGCTGATTTTATCAATATATCGTTTACGAAGACTTCAACTCAGTTCCATTTGTTTGCTGGAATTTGTTTGATTCTTTGAGTTGTTTGCTTACTTTGAATTTGTGTGTATATTGCTAATAAATATTTTATAAATGATATGTAATGCATGTATTTGCTATGCAATGAATATGTAATTGATGCATAATGAAATGTTCGTAAAATGTTCAAACTAGTTCGAAATTATATATAAAGTAAGGGTGAAGGCTATGGTGACTTTTTTTTCAAAGTAAAGCTTACTTTTGCCTTTCATCATCATTGAATTAGTGAGATTGAATTCAATTTAAGGATAATGGTGATAAAGTTGGGGGAAAACAAAGTCACCATAGAATAAGCTTAAAGTAAAACATATATAAGTTATAAAAGATATATAAAGCGTAAGTATAGACAAGTGTACATTGATATTAGTTTTACTTTTTATATGCCTGATAATATTAATTTAATTTTTCTTAGTTATTTAGAAGGTTAGTTAGAACTATTGAAAGTTCAGCATATGACTTTTCTTACCAAGTTTAGGGAGATATTAATGACATTTTTACTGTGGTGGACATTTTCTAAAAGAATAATTATATCTGACCGGATTACAAAACTTACCTATTTATATTTATAACTAAATTTCGTTGAATATGATAAAGAGCATTAAAAGCAATAAGAGATCAATTTGAAATAGTGTTATGGGAATCCAGTTGCGTGCATTTGGGCGAATAGTTGCAAATTTGAGGAGAAAAAGCATTAATGACAATCATCCAACTCCCAACTCCTACCTTTCCCCACTTGTAATAAACTTCCCCACCACTCGTATTCATTGCATCTCTTACTATTTGTCTCCGACTTCCATTAGATAGAGAACAAATGACGATGGAAACTGAATCCCTGGGACCAGAGCCCCCAAAACGGCGCCGTCCCATCTTTCTCATCTGCACCGTCATCCTCTTGCTTCTACTGTTATTCTCCATCGTCTTTCTAATCCTGGCACTAACAGTTTTCAAGACAAAAGAGCCCCAAATCAAGCTGATTTCAGCTTCATTACAAGGCGTTTCCCCCAAAATCTCGTTCCCAGTTATCAGCCTCCAGCTCAACATCACCCTCAACACAACTCTCCTTGTTCATAATCCCAACTACGCCAGCTTTAAGCATGGAGTAGGACAAACTTTGCTCTACTACAGAGGCAATCAAGTGGGGGAAGCCCAATTGTTTCCGGGTTTTATACCCTCTCGGGGTTCTGGGATTCTGCTTTCCAAGCTCAGCCTACAAATGGATCAATTTGCTGATGATGTTACGGGGTTGATTCGGGATATATTAAGTGGACAAATTATGCTCGAGACCCGAACTAGGATTCCTGGAAGGCTTAAACTGCTCAGGGTGATCAAAAAGCATGTTGTTGCTTCTTCGGGTTGCAGCTTTGTGATCGCTTTCCCTGCTATGAAGATTCAAGACCAGAAGTGCAACACAAGAAACAAGTTTTGAATACTTGCTAGTTATTGTAATTTTTTTTTCTTGTTACAGTTTAGTTTTACTGCACGAGATATACAATCGATTTAGGGTTTTTGAAGATGTGGGTTAAGAGATTGATCTTGATTCTTGTACGTATGCAAACTTAGAATATCAATCCCACTAGGAAAAACAAAAGTAGATTGTGAAGTTAGGCACAAATCAAGTCTTTAGGCGAAAAGCTCTTTTTGGTAGTGCGATATAGACCACTAAACAATTGAGAAAAACTGAAAAAATCGGACCCAAATGAATAAAAGTAAATAGTAAAGTTTGGCAAATCAAGTTAATAGTCAAAAAGCACCTTTTGGTTGTGTTTCGTACTAATTAAATAAGAACTGTTTGATATTAGTTTTTCGGAAAGAAAATTAACTGCAACTATAAAGTAAAAGCTTAAACAAGAGACATCTCCAAGTGTTTCAAAAGCAACATTTGCCATTCAAATACTAGGAAACCAATATTCCTATACAATGTTACAGCTACACTGAGTGATTGCCCCAGTCAAGATTAGATATCTCTAATAAAGTTAACCTAACAAAAAGGGGGCTTTCTAACTTCTAACTGACCTAGTTGACAACATCAATGTCCAAATGAGCATTACATATATGCACACAACTCAACTAGCTTTCAAACTCGAGCTTCCTAATAATCCAAAATCAATGCTCCTCAATTTACCTCTCGGTTTCAAAGGAGCATCAGGACACATCTCTGCAACTCTGCTGAGTTTTGGAGCAGACGGGGGAGTCTCGCAAAGACCAAAATGCCCTTCTGCATTTGAGAGCTCAGCAAGAGCAAACTCTGTTTGATTCGAGACTATAACTTGCAAGAGATTTTCATAAACCGACTCTAACATCTTCTCATCAGAAAGGGGCCTAACTTTCGAGGAATCATCAAACACGAGGCGTCTAGCAACACTTGGCCTGGTTACATCCGGGTGCTTTTTGCCCTGGGGAGCCTTGAGCTTGTCGTCTGGACCAGGGGCAAAAGGGTCAAAAACACCGTCAGCGGGCGTTTTGGGGCTACTATAATTATCAAGAGTGAGAGGTGAAGTGAGATCCAAGGGGAAATCCCCATTCTCCTTTTCAGCATCAGGAGTTGTAGGTCCAAGTGATGGCTCAGCTATTTCCTCTACGTTCGATTCTCTGCAATCAATTACATCTGGGGATTTCTCGTTCGTTTGATCCAAAGCCAAATCACCCATGATGCAATAGAAGCAAAATCTGATGGGAGAAATGTAACACAAATTACATTTAAGCAACAGTATACCAAAGGAAACAATCAATCCTTCATTATATATATATCAATCCACAGAAAACGAAACAATCAATTGATGCAAAGTGCAAGGCATTTACTGACTAAAATCAGAATTACATAAAATTGAAACCCTAAGAAATGACCAACACAAAAAGGGGAATGAAACCCTAAAAACAGCAATTGACAGCAACGAGCAGAGAGATGAAGAAAGAGAGAGGAAGTGAATGTACCTGAAGGGATAGGAATGGCGGAGAAGTAGCGTGAAGAATGGCGGCGGCGGGAAGGAAGAGGAGAAGTTTGAGAGGGAAAAGGAGCAAACGACAACGTATAAAGCGGAGAATGAAGATAATAATTAGGGGTTTAATTTAAATGTGTATATATATAGTAGGGAGTTGAGTGTAAGTAGATCACATGGTTGTGTTTGAGTGATCTTTTTTATTAGATTCGAGAGTTTGTGTTTTGTCTGCTCAACCTCGGATTCTTTCTTATTATTTTCCCTTTAATTAAATCAGACCAGATGCATCCCATGTGTGTTTCTACAAAAGTTTCACAATTTGTTTTAAAACTGTAGGAAGCGAATGTCCCAAGGT